>CM019153.1:3806045-3904592 GCA_009733165.1 Naja naja | reverse complement strand
AGTTAGTTTCAGCTTTCTTTGTTTTGCTCTTAAAATGCCAACATTCAGCTGTTACTTTCCTCATTTAATAATAATAATAATAATAATAATAATAATAATAATAATAATTTATTCGACTTGTATCCGCCCTTCCCCTAAGGACTCGGGTGGCTAACAATAAAACAAGACCCAATTTACATAAAACAAGCATTAAATATAACAAGTCCGAATAAATAACAATAAAACATTAAAACAATTAATTAAAATAATTAATACAGTAAAAAATCCCACCCGGGTCATTCCAGGCCGGCCTGTTGAAATAACCAAGTCTTTAGGTCCCAGCGGAAGGAGTGGAGGTCAGGGGCCAAATGGAGATCCACGGGGAGATGGTTCCAGAGGGCGGGGGCACCCACAGAGAAGGCTCTAGCCCTGGGAACTGCCAGCCGACAATGTCTGACCAACGGAATCGCCAGGAGGCCCCTCTGTGGGAGCGAACAGGACGATCGGCATGTGCTGATACTGGCAGGAGGCATTCCCGCAAGTACCCTGGACCCAGGCCATTTAGGGCCTTATAGATGGTTACTAGCACCTTGAAGCTAACCCAGAAGGCCACTAGCAGCCAATGCAGGTCGCGCAGGAGGGGTGTAACATGGGAGTATCGGGATACTCCCATCACAGACCGCGCGGCCGCATTTTGCACCAGCTTATAAAATGCATAAAAAGGAGCCTCTTATAAACTTCAAATAGATTATTTGACTGTCAGTCCTTGATAGCTGTTCTGTAATGTTCCTTTATAAATAGGAATGAATAGGTCTGGGGAAAAATCACACTATCCTAAATCCAAAATGTCAGAACGAGAAAATACAGTGAGGGGCTGGGGAAAATCTTCCTTGCATGGCAAACAGCCAGAGCAGAAATTAATACTCTTAAGAAGATGAACAACATTTATCACACTTACCCAGACTGAATTCAAAATTCTGTGATGAAACTAATATTGAAATGGGACCTTAGATAACTTCTGGAAAGAAAATGCCACATTGATAACAGAAAAGCAAAATAGGAATTTGAAGCCTGAATGTAAATACTATTGCACTGAATTTACCAGTCTGTTTCTTGGCTGTGCTTCTGGTAATATTCTTAATATGAAAATATTCAGCATTTATTTATTCAGTAAAAGAATCAGAAGATTGGATAGTTCAGCTTTTTCACATGCAATTTTTCTTAAATAATTATCCATAAATTTGTTTTTTTAAAAATGGACATGTTTCAGACAAAGAAAAAAATAAATTATAGATTCAAAATAATTGCATAGTAAAATATTTATAAATAAAATTAGGGAAGAGACATTGCATCACCACAGTTGACCTTAATAAAAGATTAATGCGTTATTTCTAATAGTCCAAGAAATGTTTCCTCATTATTAATTAGTATTAATTGATGTTGGCATTTTAGTTATCATTCAATTTACATTTTTATGTGTGTCTTCTATGGTTTTATGGGAAGAAATATCCCATCTGGTTCAGTTCCAAGTGGGGAGAAAGTCACTGGAAACATAGAGGCTGATTGGAATGATGGTTTATTGATGAAGCAGAATCACATGGTTTTGTGGTTCTGGGCAGCTGACAAAATGGAGTTGAGGGGGGGGTTATACCTTCTTTGGGCTATGTATTTGAGCTTCCTGTTCCTGTGCAAGAACATGTATTCTATTGGCTGTTCCTATGGGGTCATGTAGGGTTTATGTACTGGTCAAGCTAGCTCTATAGGCAAAAGAGGAAATGCAAATCCTAGGTCAGGGGTCTTCAAACTTGACAGCTTTAAGATTTGTAGACCTCAACTCCCAGAATTCTGTTAGTTCAGGAATTCTGGGAGTTGAAGTCCACAAGCCTTAAACTTACTATGGCTATCTAGATTCTTTTCTTCCTCTTTCAATAAGCTCTTTATCTCTTAAATGCTGACATCTGCTGTGGGCTATTAAGAAAAAGTGGGGGCTGCTTTCTGCCTCTAAAAACATGTTTCTCCATTTCTCCCTTTGGGGGAAATATAATATTCTGCCTTTTTAATATTTCCCAAAATATTTCATTCTTCTGGGGGCGGAGGGCTTTCCACAGTTTGATTTATATTTTGATGTATTCCATTGTAGACAGGCAATAAAAACTGGCACTTAATGTATCTTCACCAAGAACTAGTTTACCCTTTTTAAAATCACATATAGACAACAGTTAGTTTATTCCTGCAAATACTACATTTATCTAATTAACTTATTGCAAATAGCCAGACTTCTTAAAAGTAGAATAGATTAAGCCAATCCACTTGGCTTAATGGATTTTATTAACTTTTCAAAAACCAGGTAGCTTAATGAAACTTATTTTTAAATAATGACGAGCAAAGCACAATTTTGAAAATAGAAGATTCTCAAATTCTTCTCTTTGTTGGGATATTCAACATAGATATTTCAAAGAATGCTATAGAAATAATCACTATGCCAGAAAAATATGATTCCTTTTTTTCATCAAGGAGTCAAGTATCAAAGGTTATGGTAGCTGACCTCAATCTGCTTTTCATTTTCATTTCTGCTTAGTTTTAATGATTCAGTTCTGTAAAGAGTAGTGCTGAATTCAGAGTTACCTTATGTTTTAGGCTGATTCTGGTGAAATACTATGGAAGTCATTTTCCAGTCCAGAGTTCCAACATTCCCAATTATATCCAATTGACTACAATATGACACAGAATGCTATACTATATGAGCCTATGCATGGGTGGACTGCTAGGGATTCGCAGGGGTTCAGGAGAGCCCCTAACTAAGATTCTGTGCAGTTTGGGGACCCCCAAATCCCACTCCTGGCTGGCCCCGTCCACCCCACCCTCCCCCTTCCAGGAGACCCCACCTGGCCCATTTTAGATGCAGATAAGTGCAGGGCGCATGTGGAGGCTTGGGGAGGGCAAAAAATGGGCCTCCCGGAAGTTAGGGAAGGCCAGAAATGGGCCCATTTCCGGCTTCCAGACAGCCTCCGGAGGCTCAAGGAAAGCCTCTGGAGCCCAGGGAGGGCAAAAACACACCCACCATGGTGCAGAAGGCTGACTAGACCACACCCACCATGGCCACGCCCACCTAGCAACTGGGCAGAGAACCCTTTGCTAAAATTTTTGAAGCCCACCCCTGGGCCTATGATCTGATACAACATGGGTCATGTTCTCAATTAGAAATGCATCTTCACTTTAGCTAATCTTAGGTTTGAGATACTCAGGACCACCAGAGAACACTTTTAGCTAAGGCACTCTCAGATATGCCTGTAATTATTGCAGGCTCAAATCCCACCAGGCTCAAGGTTGACTCAGCCTTCCATCCTCTCGGGGTAGGTAAACTGAGGACCCAAGATTGTTGGGGGCAATAAGCTGACTTTGTAAAAATGCCGCTTAGTAATAAGCAGGCTTATACAATGGAATGAAGGCTATTGCTGAGCGCATTGGGTTGTATCCCAAAAATTGTAAGCTGCCCTGAGTCTCTGGAGAAGGGCAGGATATAAATATGAATTTAAAAAAATATTTATTTTGATCCTGATTGTATCTATCACACCAATGTGGTGCTAAAATAGATAATTAAGTAGTCTCAGATTTACACTAGACTTCTAAAACCACAATAAGTATTGACCCTTCCTGAATGAAACTTTCCTACAAATACAGAATATATAATAAGAAATAACTAGAATAGAAATTAGAATTATAATTGCTTGAAAAAATAATACCTGTATATATGTTGGTGATTCTACTTGGATCACTGGAAGTGAAATAGAATCTCACTTCTTTTATTGAAGATGAAGGAATCTCTTATCGAAGATGAAAAAAAAGAAAATATAGTAGTTAGTCAATTGCTCAATATTTTAAAAATGTAAAATTATTCCAACTGGCAGCACAAGTCCAATGCAAATAGGTAGAGAAAGTGAGTCATAACAGACACTCTTCCTAGGTTCAGAAATATACAGGAGTTGATGCTGAAGAAAGATGTTCAAATACTTCGCCTCCTCCACCCCAAACCAAATCATTGTATACAAAATGAATAAAATCCAGGCTGCTTACTGGAAATACTAATAAGGTAAAGACAACTTACTTTTTTTAGCCACATAATCAGGGGTATCTGCAAGGAGGATCAGAAAAGATAATATCTCATATGCCAGCATTTTAACTTTTCTGACACTAAGCCCATGGATGCCCTTGCAAACCATTAATCTGGGAAAATGGGTTTATTCCCATGCTAATTTACAAAAAAGACAACACCCACTGACCAACACAACCAACTTTCATATACTCCTTCAAAATATCCATCGTCAGCTACTAAATAATTTACATTTATTTATGTATTTCCCCATTTAGTGATTCTAGACAGATGCTGGCAGTCTTAATACATGTGTAACATTCTGCATCTGAAAGAGTTGAGGAAAACAATGATGTTCCTAAGAATGGTAACAATGCAGAATTTCAGCAGAATTTAGTAGCAGAACACTGCAGAACTTCATCAGAGGACACCTGCTATCTTGGATAGACAGAACTAGAACATTTTTGAGGGAAGGGCTGGATTTTGTTGGAAATAACTTAATTTCTTAAACGGTTGTACACAAATAATATGCTAGAACCAGAAACCTGTAACCTTTTGTCAAGATTATTGCTTAATTTATGAACTAGAGAAAAGAAGGTCGGAAAAACTTTTAAAAAATCTACCAAAAAAGGAATCTTTGTTTCATCATTAAAAATAATGCTGTGCTATGACCAACAAAATGATATCAAAGCAGCATTTCATGTTTTGAGTCATTGTAAACTCTATTCAGCAGAATTTCACAATGAAGAATTATACAATGAAGGGCAATGGGGAATGAACTGCTGGCTCATTATTTCTACATTAAGTAATGGTTTTAAATTAAGGTGAATAATTTAACCAGGCTTCATTAATATTATGTAAGTTTCATGGTACCCCTGGGATAAAGAAAGATTCAAGGGCTAATAATCTATTTTCTAAAATATAAAAATATTATTTTATCTGAATCTATATCCAGTCTTATAGAGTTCTTGACATGCAATAAATAGAATTTTAAAGATTAATTCAGATAATGGTCTAATAAACATAGTATTACAGTGTGGACATAACTTGATATCTTTATACTGGCAGTCTAATTTTCATTTTTCTAGATTTCAAACCTGAAGTTTCTTGCATCCAATTTCATTTTGAAGTTGATCTTCATTAGTAAACGGGGGGAAAGACAAAACTATGGCAAATATACCTGAAAGTAATGGAGTGTCTAGATTAATCACTAAATACATTTTGATATCATAACTTTGTCATGACTTTCTTTCCTGTTCTTCTGTTACCTGAAATTAAGCTTTACTTAATTTATTTTCCAATTCTATCTCTCCCTATCCTATTATTTCACGCAGTGCTCACTTATTTTCTCAATTTAGACTTTCATTTAAATGCTCACCAAGGGACTTCTTCATTGATTGTGATTTGTAACTCAGAGCTCTTATTATATGAAAACATAATTTCCAACTTTACAGATGATGCCAAATTGAAGAGAATAAAAACAAATGAGGAATAATTAGGTGTTGCAGCCAGGTATAAAGGATTTAGATAATTTCATATTTATGGAATAGCAGATAGCAAATGCAGAGCTGAACAAATAAATTGAAAATAATTAGACTTACAATTGTTGGAAGAAATAGCCTTCTGAGTTCAGTTCCAAGTGGGGAACAAGACACTGGATTCATGGAAGTTGCTTCGAAATAAAGTTTATTGATAGATCACATGCCTTGGAATTCTTGGGTGAAGAAAAAGGGGAGAGATGCTGACAGCCCCTGGGTTTTATATCTTCTGTGGCTTTGAACTTCCTGGGGCACAGGAAGAGTATCCTGAATGGTTGCTGTCAGAGGTCATAGCTAGCTTTGTAAGTTGTCTGTGTGCTAAGTTTGGTTGAATCTTGCTGGGTGATGCAATGAAGGACAATTAAATGGCTCTGCTTGAAGGAGGTAGATCTTTGTTATGTAGAATAGACTAGCCCAGGCCTTAATGGCCCATTAACAAAGGTAGGAGGGCTGAGTTTCTGCCTCCCTTTTAGGGGAAATATTCTGCCCTTTCAATATTTCCTAAAACATTTCATTTTTCTAGGATGGGTTTTAACTTTCTACACAGTAAAGAATCACAAGCAAGAATCTACAATAATGGAAAGGAACTACTCAATGGTGGTATTCAGCCAGTTAACACTGGTTCAGGTGAACCGGTAGCAAGGATTTGGCATGGGTTGCCGAACCGGTAGTAAGTTCTGGCTGGCCACGCCCCCAACCAGACACCTGGTTGCCGCTGGTTTGCTTGCCCTGCCCACCCGATGCTCGCTCACCCCGCCTGCCTGATGCTCCCCCCGCCCATTCACTCCTCCCCTTCTATGTGGCACACTGGGTCCTCGTGGCTTGCCTTTAACCTGCCTTCCCACGTGGTGTCTGCACCCCAATTGAGCAGCCCTGATCTGACTGCTCACAGGTAAGCCTGCGAGTTGTGCTGCCCCCCCTGGCCATTCCCAGGTCCTTGCCTGGCCTCCCTCACCATTCTCGGGACCTTCCTGGGCCTCCCCCAGTGTTCCCAGGACCTTGCTGACAAAAATATCATTGGGATATGGGTATGTAACTATTGTTGTTCAGCAAACTATTCATGATTTAAAGTGTTCTGTCCCTAACCCCAAAAGCAAAAACATATATCACAACACTTTTCATTCTTTAGACATTGAGCACTAATTGAGCAGAATAATCTGTATCCAACCTAGTTCTTCCGATCTTCCAGTTGTGTATCCATCAGCACTCTAATTAAGTCCACACATTTTGCTGCTAGTTGTTTTCTATTTCTTCCTTTTTCTTAGCATTATAGACTTCTTAATAGACAAGATCTTTATATAATGGCTCCAAAGTATGATAATTTGAACGTGATCATTTGTGCCTTAAGTGAAAACTGGATTCCATTTGTTCATTTTCTTGACATTAACAGAACTTTTCCCAATAGCAAAGTTCAAAAGTTCAATATTTTTCCTATCCTGCTTTTTCAAAGTCCAATATTTGCTTGTACAGAGAATTGTTGGAAGAAATATTCATCTGGGTTCAGTTCCAAGTGGCAAGAAAGACACTGGAAACATGGAGACTGCTTGGAAGGATGGTTTAATGGTGAAGCAGAACCACCAAGCATGTGTGATTCTGGGTAGATGACCACATGGAGTGGAGAGTGAGCTTTGCAAGAAATGTATGCTATCGGTTGTCAAACTCCCAAGAAGCTATGCGAGTGTCCAGCTAACCTTGTAGGCTGTCTGTATCCCAGGCTTGGTTGAATCTTGCTGAGTGATGATGTAATGAAGAGGCTTGTGTTATGAAAGGGTATTGGGCAATTCCTATTATGGCTTAATGGCTTTGTCCTGGCTTAGATTTTGAATGAGGGCTAATCCTATCACACTGGAGCCTTTTGTCTTGTAGATAGGATGGCCCAGTCTTTCTGGGGCTATTAACAAAGGTGGGGGCTTCTTTCCAAGAGCATGTTTCTCCTTTTCTCATCCAGGGAGGTATAATATCCTGCCATTTAAATATTTCCTAGGATATTTAATTCTTCTAGGAGAGGGATGGGTGCTAACTTTCTACAGTCTGAACATCTTTTTCAGAGTCTTCATCACTAGGCTGCCAAGCCCTAGTTTCCTAACTTGTATTTCTTGATGTGTTTCTTTAATGTTAATAGTCAAATCACACACACACACACATTTCAATATCTTCATTATCAGGTCTAAGGCTGGTTTCTCCATCTGTTGTCAAGATCTAGTTTTTCTTTATATTTAATCTTATTTTATAGATCAAATTTTATGGCCACTGGACTTTTGAACATCTCTAAGTTGCTTATAATTAAAAAACAAACACAATTGACCGGAAGAAAAATATAATTGACCAGAATTGACCATCAAACATATACCGACCAGAAAAAAAACAAATCAAAACAAAGAGAACTCCACAATACCTCTCCCCAAAGTCTTGAGAGAACAGCCAGGTATTTAATGATTTCCTAAATAACAGTAAGAATATTACAATAATCTATGTGGGGGAGATCAGCCTCATTTTTCATATTGCTTTTTGCTTTCATTTCCAGAGCTTGCCGATCATTTGTGTTAGAATTTATTGCAGAAATCAAATCCAGAAAGCACACACAGATGACTGATTCAGCAGAATTCATTAACTTCTTTATATACATAATAATATATGAGTAAATTGTACAATACCAATAGTAGATTTTTCCAACGAGGTAGTAGTTACAAGCAAAACACAAGCAGCTTCAGAACTCAGCACAGCACTCAGAGCTGCAGAGCTGCCCAGGATCCTTCAGTTTCAGTTTCTAATTTAGGTCTCATTGGCTGATCTTGTTACCATGTTTCTGCCAGTTCATGAATATTCTGACACTCCTCCCTTCATGACTGGAAGAGACATAAATCCAGTTAACTTAATGTTCTTCCCATGGTGCACTCCACCCAATGGCCTGGTCATTATGTCGGCCCAATTGTCTTCTGACACACAGTGAAGTAAGCTAATCAATTTACATTTGATGGCTTCTCTTACATTACAATATTTAATGTCCACATGCTTGCTTCTATTTTTTACTCTTGTCACTTGTTCCCATTTTAATGCAGGGAGCATTATGCTCAAACACCACTACAGCTTCATTTACTTTTAAATTTAAATCCTGTAACAGGTGTATGTACCAAGTTATCTCTGAACAGAGATAAAGTCTGCCTCTGCAGTAGAAATGGCTACAGTTGTTTGCTTTCTGGACTTCCAACCAATTAAACCCCCTCCAAACAATACCACAATCCCAGAATTGGACTTTCTGGTTCTTACATCATTTGCATCATTACTATCAACATAGCATTTCAATTTTAATTCTTCAGAAACCTGTATTTGAAGACCCAAATTCACAGTTCCCTTCAAATACCCAAGAAACCTTTTTACACCCATCCAAAACCCTTGGGCCACTAACCTTACTTTATATTGTACCTCATTATTGGGCAGTACCTTTTTCTTGTATACGCACTTGCATCCTACAGCTTTGCTACCCTGTGGCAAAGTCATAGATGTGAACACTTCATGCTCTCCCATGGATTTCATTTCCTTAACCATGGCTTCTTTCCACTTTACTTGTTCAATTTTAGGTAATACCAATACTTCCTTATACTTCTTTGGCTCATACCATACATTACACACTTTAACTTTACTAGCAGAATACTTGTCAGGTGGAATCCCTTTTTCTATCGCTCTCACCTGTGTGGCTTTGACTGCTCCTGTGCTTCAACCCTCTCTTGCTTCATATTTTTTTCAGCTTCACCTCCCTGAATGCTGACACTGCCACTGAGTGAGTTACTGTCACTAAATGAGTTACTGTCACTAAGTGGATCACCATCACTAAGTGAATCATTCCAGAAATTTTCATCAATTCTGTTCCAGTTTTGCTCTGCAAAGCTAGCAGACCTTGAAATTATTATTCTTTTGCTTCCATCGCTAAAGTGATAGCCCTCTGAGTCTGGCTCATAACTCATAAACCTGAGCTTCCTAGCCTTTGGTTGTCCCTTTCTTCTAATTGCTTTTGAAATATGCACTCATGCATCTAAAAACCCTTAAATGTTCCAGAGATGGTTTTCTCCCATATAGCACTGCATATGGAGTATCATTAATAGAGGAACTCGACAGCCTATTAATTAAATAATTAGCAGTCAACATGGCTTCACCCCAATATGACCTGCTCAGACCAGAGTCCTCCAGCAGTGAATCTTTCATGGTTTGTAAGACTTCATTTTGCCTCTCAGCAACACCATTGTCAGCTGCTGTGTAAGGATTTGTGCGTCTGTGTTTTATTTCTAACTGTCCCAACCACTATTGAAAACTTGTTGACATGAATTCTGAACCTCTGTCAGTTTGTATCTGACATATCTGTTGTTTATACCATTTTTCTATGAAGTTTACTGATTGGTTAAATTTCTGTAGCACCTCTATTTTACTGTTCAGTAAATAGCAGAACCCAAACTTGCTGTAATCATCTACAATGACCAGCACATATTTTGCTCCTCCCAAACAGGCTTGCATTGGCCCAACCAAATCTGCATATACCAGCTCTAGAGCTCTTGTTGTCTGTCTTGTGCTACTCTTGCTCACTGGGAATGCCTTGGACTTGGATGTTTTGCATACTTCACAATCCAAATATGCCTTACATCCCTTTAAATTAAATACTTTTGCAAACTGGTCCATCTTTTGCAAAACTCAGAAACTTTCTGTGCAAGAGATGAACACATGAATTGTGCTGTGCCACATTTCCACATGTTTGTGCATATTGAACCTTTTGTTCATGCAACACATAAGGTTATCTTGCTTTATGCCCTTTGCACATACTTTCCCATATGTAGTCTCAAATCCTTGCTTGTCTAAACTACAGACATTCAGCAAGGTATGCTCCATTTCAGGCACACACAAAATGCCATTAAACCTTGTTTCCAGATATGGAATTTGTACACTGCCTCTTCCAATGACTTTAGCCTTGTGGCCATTTGCCAAGGCTACTACATCTCCAGCAGCTGGCTCCATCCTGTAAAACAATTTAGAATTATTAACAATTGTTTGATTAGCCCCACTGTCTATTAACCATTGATCTCTGCTATTACAGTAGCTAACTTTTGCAACAGCAGCCTATCCATCAATTGATTTTCTTCCATGCAAATTGTTTTTGCCTTGCAAATAATTTCTTCCTTTCAAAAAGTTTTTTCTTTGCAAACAGCCCTTTTTTAGGTGTGTCTTTTCTCCACAGATAAAGCATTGCTTCTGTTGCTGAGCTGTAATCTGATCTCTTCTGCTGCTCTGGTCTTTGGAAACAACCGGTCTGTGGAATTTTCCATTCTGCTCCTTGGGCCCCCTCTTCAGGAAGTTCTCCTTATGGCTTCTAAACTGGCACTTCTGCTGCTCAGCAATTAAACAAGCTTTTAACACCTCCAAACACCATTCCTGCTCTGGTTTGCATTCAAATACTGCAGAAACAATGTCCCATGATTCATCTAGACTGTTTAACACTAACAGCACTTTCTGAGATTCAGGAAACCGCATCCCATGCTGTTCTAACTCCACAAACAAAGTTTTCATATGTACAAAATGCTGCTCCACAGATTCTCCTGGTTGCAAATGAGCTCTGTACAACATTCTTGATAATTGTACAATATTGCATGCAGACACACTCACATGCACACTTCTTAATTTCAACCAGACTTCCTTTACAGTCTTTAAATCAGCTACATTGATAAACTGTTCATCTTCTAAGCTCAATATGATATAAGCCATTGCTTTATCATTCTGCCTCTGATCTGCAGCAGCTAATGGCGCTTGGGGTGGATTTTCAACAATATTCCACAGCTCTTTTGCTTTCAGGAAACTGATTGAAGCAGGATTCATTAACTGCTTTATATGCATAATAATATATGAGTAAATTGTACAATACCAATAGTAGATTCTTTCAATGTGGTACTAGTTGCCAGCAAAACATAACCAGCTTCAGAGCACATTAGTTTCAGTTCTCAGCACAGCACACAGAGCTGCAGGGCCATGCCCAGGATCCTTCAGTTTCAGTTTCTAATTCAGGTCTCATTGGCTGACCTTGTTACCATATCTCTGCCAGTTCATGAATATTCTGACAATTTGCATATTCAGCTATCAGAATAATGTCAACAACACAATGCAGGTTGTTGGTGCTTCTTACTCCAGTTTTAAAACTAGGCTCATCTTCCAATCCAGCTTCTTGTAATATATATTCAGCATATAGCTTGAAAAAGAGAGTCGATAAGCCTTGTCTCATTCTTACCAACCCGGAGCCAGTTGGTTTTGCCATATTTAATATTGTGATTTTCTGACATGTAGATAGTCTGGGATTCCCTTTTTCTAAGCACATTCCATAGCTTGCCATGGTCAACACAATCAAAGATCTTTGTATAATCAATGATTACAGATTACAGATAATCAGAGGAGCACATATGGATTTCTTTTTTTTATTATTTGGCTTTCTCAATTATTCAACTTGTATAAACAGTACTATCTCTGTTTCCTTGACTTTTTCTAAGAGACAATCCTGGATTAACCATTAAGCAATTTAAACATGTTCTTCTGAGTCATGGAAGGTAAGGGAGGAACCACAGAGTTATTATGCTCTTAACTCTTCACTGCTACATTCAACTTTAGTTGATTGTTTTTGTAACTGTCCTTATTTCCCTGTTCAGGTTTAATCTGCATTGTTAAAAAATCTTCTTTGGCATGGTAATTGAAAAGGTTAAAAATTTGGTCTGAAGGATTTTCAGAATTGAAACATACTATGTTGTCTCAAGATCATGTAATTTCAGTAGAGATATCAGATCTTATTTGCATTTTTGGGAGGGTGATTGAAATAGTCTTCAATAAATTTTGCATTTCCCCCTTATAATAATTTTATTTAAAACAATGTTTCCTGTGCCCATAGTTGTAAGTAAGTAATATGCTTAGATTGCTTAGTGTTAAATAATTAATGCTTTAAAAGTTTATATTTACTATAATGGTGGATCTGGCCAGGCAGAAAACTGAATATTTAATCTCTTATTTCACCTTTAGCTTTTACTGAGTTTTAATATCATGTTAGTTAAGCACTGGAAGGGCCAAGGGGCACCACTGTATCAGTGGTGGGATTCAATTTTTTTTACTACTGGTTCTGTGGGCATGGCTTGGTGGGCGTGGCAGGGGAAGGATACTGTAAAATCTCCAGTCAAAGGTGGTGTTTGCCGGTTCTCTGAACTACTCAAAATTTCCACTACTGGTTTTCCAGAACTGGTCAGAACCTGCTGAATACCACTTCCGCACTGTATGCTTAGAGCATCAGTTGTATTACAGCCCTGAATAGAGAACAAACAATAATCCTGAGTATAAACCAATATATAATTGTGGTTTTGGCTAGTTTCATAAAGCCTCAGTTTCTCCTGGAAGACACATTCTAGTTATTGATGCAGATGGACAGATTTTCACTGAATCAGGACTTTAATATTTAATTGGAACTCCTGCCTACATTTCAGAACACTGGTCTGCTAAAATAAAGCTGTTCGTTGTTGTGTACAAAGGGAAACAACATTTCTGCCATCATGTAAAAGAAGTTACATCATCAAGCAATAATTTGAGCACATCTTCAGTAAAGGTATCAGCATTCCAAGTAATGCACCCATAGAAAGCAGAACTCTGAGGCACGTAGATTCCTCAAGGAAGTATTTATTGGATACATCATATTCGCACAACTGGTGAAAACCAGCTCTGAAAGTTCCCGTGGTTTTCATCAGATTAAAAAGTGAAAGTTTCCCCTTTCCCCAAGTCATCAGTCACATTGTCCAATAGAAGTGCTAGCTGGTTGCTTGGTTATCCCACTCCTCCTCTCTCTAGCCACCAGTTGGGATGTCCTTGATTCCCACAGGAAACCTTTTTGTTTTGACTACAAACCCCCAGCTACCAATTTTCTCCCTCCATGTCCCTTCTTCTTCCTTGTGGCTACCCTGAAGCCTCAAAGATGGCTTCAGCCAGGTTCACTTCAGGATTGACAAAAGGCTTCAGTGCAAAACCTGAACCTGTGATGAGTCTATAGTGGTGCAGGAGTAAGACCAGAACTTTTGGACAAAATTGGAACAAAGCAGGAAGCACAGCACAATTTCTATTTCATTTGATACCTTCCTGGTATATTAGAGAATATGGAGGGAAATGGACAAATGTTTTAAGTCTTAACATTCCCCAGAAAATCCCCAGTTGCTTCACAGACTTTCTTAGAAGGAGGGGACAATATTTTAAAATGGTAGACTAGATAAATTGTTTCCTTATGTTATACAGGTAGTCCTGACTTACAAAAGATCTTTTAGTGACCGTTCAAAGTTACAACGGCACTGAAAAATGTGACATTTTTCACATTTACGACCTTTGCGGCATCCTCATGATCATGTCATCAAAATTCAAATGCTTGGCAACTTGATCATCTGAATATGATCATATAAATGGGGAGACACCACAGTAGTGGTGGGATTAAAAAATTTTTACTACCAGTTCTGTGGGTGTGGCTTGGTGGGCGTGGCAGGGGAAGGATACTGCAAAATCTCCATTCCCTCCCCATTCCTGAGGGAAAGTTACTGCAAAATCCCATACCCTCCCCACCCCATTTAACCTGCTTTCTAGCTCTGTTCTCCTGTGCAGGGCAACAAAAGAAGACCCAGCCATTCAGCTGGGACTCAGGAGGCAGAGAATAGATGGGGACAGTGTCAGTCAGAGGTGGTATTTGCCGGTTCTCCGAACTACTCAAAATTTCTGCTACCGGTTCTCCAGAACTGATCAGAACCTGCTGAATACCACCTCTGTACCACAGCATCTCTGCAGTGTAAAACAGTTCCAAATAGTTGCTATTGGTTACTTCCTGAGGCATTTATTGAGCTAATGTTAATACAAATGCACTCCTGAACTAAACAACACAGGGTAACATGATTAAAACATTTTAAAATACAATTTTAAAAAATGGAAGTAGGACTGCAGTTAACTGTGGAAACAACTAGAATCATCCAGCTACTCTGGGAGATTAGTAATTAAATGCTGTTCTGAATGCTGAATGTGGCAAAGAATGCTGCTCACAGTGGAAAATCAATAGGCATAAGGATTTTGAGATGGATTATGGACCAGAATCTTCATATGAGGAAATAATTATATAGAAAGTTGTGGGATAAAACAAGGAGTCCCATAACATCATGAATTCCAGAAGTCATAAATTGCCCTGGATAAATCTTTGCAGTGTTCTAGGTAAGGTTTTTCAGAAGTGTTTTGCCATTGTCTCCTTCTTAGGACTGAGTGATTGACCTAAGATCACCCAACTGGCTTTGGGCCTAAGGTTGAACTCACATTCTCCCAATTTCTAGTTTGAATCCACAAATCAAACTGGTTCTCATATTCATGTGTGCAAGGCGATTATTCTTGGATAAGACTTTTCCTCAGGTTTATTTACTAGTTAGATTTGAGCTTTTCAGAGAAATAGTAAAGGAGTGTGTGAGAGAGATACTGCTTCCCTCTCTACATTTTATCATAACTTTTACACAATAGTAGAATTATACAATTTCTTTCAGAATTATGCTATTTTTACTGGCACTGTAGCATTAATACTATCTGGTTCTCAGTATATTTCAGCTTGCTAGTTCTCTACCTTCACCTTCTTAAAGACCAATTGCCTCCTAATAAGCAATAGAAGCACGATACATTTTAGGAATATAATTTTGTAGTTTAATTCCGTTTTCAAAGCAATGTCAAAGCGTACCAATAAACATACAACAGGAATAAAAGAACATGTAAAAAAAAACCTAGCATACAAAAGCAAATTTTGATTTAATGTTACATTCCCAGACCACAGAATTGACAATTCTTTGT
Organism: Naja naja; assembly: GCA_009733165.1. NCBI lineage: Eukaryota > Metazoa > Chordata > Lepidosauria > Squamata > Elapidae > Naja > Naja naja. The sequence continues at coordinate 3,889,127 of CM019153.1, read as the reverse complement.
GGAAGACATAGACTCAAAAATGATCACTAGCTTTATTTTACAGAATTTAAAACAGAAAGGATTCCTCACAAACCTTATGGGAAAGGAAGAATAAATGATAGAAAAAGGTATAAGATTTTACAACAGAAAAAGATACCTAATTCATTGGGTTTTTTTCTGTCTGAAACCGGAAATAATCATCTAGTGAAGCTAATTATTTAACTCTCCTTGCAGCAGAATGCTATCGGGGAAATTATGATAAAAATATTTCCACAATTTATTTAATTTTATATTATTCAGATTTGAACACAAAATCTTGTGCATTTTCCCTGGAGCAAAAGAAAGCCCTTTCTATTGTAAAAAGTTAGCACCCACCCCTCTCCTAGAAGAATGAAATATTCTAGGAAATATTAAAAAGGCAGAATATTATACTTCCTTGGATGAGAAAAGGAGAAAGACATTTTTAAACACAAAGCAGCTTCTTGAAGCTCCCTGCGCCCCCTTCAGTTCCACAGTGATGGGATTAAGACATCTACCCATCTCACCACATGGCACCTGGGAAGATTACATCACCCAGCAAGATTCAACCAAGCTTGGGACTCAAGACAACCTACAAAGTTACCCCTGCATGGTCCCATGGGAGTCTGACAACCAATCAGATTTCTTACCACAGGAACAGGAAGCAAGTTCAAAGCCCAACAGAGGGTATAAATCTCTCTCCCTCTCTCACCCATGTGCTCATTTTTTGCTCAGGACATCAAACCACATGTGGTGCTGTCCACCATTAAACCATCCTTCCAAGCAGTCTCCATGTTTCCAGTGCCTTTCTTCCCACTTGGAACTGAACCCAGATGGACATTTCTTCCAACACTAGTAAAGTCTTCCCTGTGTGTTTATTCTGATTTTCCTCTGGACTGGAGCAAAATCATCTAGTGGCAAGCCTTAAGTAACAATCCCACATTTATTTTACTCTGTGCATGGCCACCCACTATTTAATTTTTCTACTTCTGTCTGTGCCTCTTTCCCAAACTGTACACTGTCTCTCTCTCCCTCCCTCTCTCTCTCACACACACACTGGTCCATGGAAAAATTGTCTCCATGAAACCAGTCCCTGGTGCCAAAAAGGTTGGGGACCTCTGAATTAGACCATGCAGGGTCCCTACAGGAGAACCCTTTTAAGGATTATGTACTAATAGAAAAACAACTAACTTAGCTCTGTTCCTAAACGCTAAAGGTGTTGCACATAAAAACAGAGGAGCTCCTATCACAGCCACAATTTTGACAGTTTTGCTGTAATGTTTGTTGTCTGTGGATGCCTCCATTAAATGCAAGCATGAGATAAACTGAGCCTGGTTTGTTTTCAGTCTTCTAAGTGGCCACAAACTACTAGCAAAAGTTCCATTTGATCACAAGGCAAGGAGGCATCGAGAGAAATGTTTTCCCTTTTGCATTTGAGCATCCAAGAAGGGACAGGAAAGGAGAAAGGGAAAGAGGAAGGACAAAGAAAAAGAAGGAAAGGGGGGGAAGAGAGCAGAGAAGGAAAAAAGGAAAGAGGGGAAGGAAGAAGAAAGAAGGGAGAAGGAAGAGGGAAGGAAAAAGAAGAAAAGGGAAAAGGAAGGAAGGAAGGAAGGAAAATTCCCCCCAGCGCAGGCTGCCACAGGCATCCCCCGACACAAGTGACGTTGAACTGGCCACTCTCACAATAGCCCCGCCCCCCCAGCCCCCCCAAGGCCCCCACAACCCTGATGTGTCCCTCAATGAAAAATGGATATGTTACTTGTTACTTGTTATAATGATGTTGCAACTATGTCCCCATTTAGACTCACAAAATCTTGGAAAGGCTCATATTTTTATGCCTTCCCTTTATGCTTTTAGCTATTTTGCCATCTTAATTTACCAGCCTGTGTCACTATGAGCAGAGATTTTTGTTCCTTCCTCTCTATCAAGGACATTACATAATACATCCAATCATGAAAAAGAGAGCAAGAGACAAGATACTATTTATTAAAGGTGCCAGCCATAAGCAAAATGTAGTGCAGACCAACTGTAATAAACAATAACTTTGAATAAATGTCCTAAATGAAAGGTTTCTGATTGTGCCTGCTCTGAGAACAGTTTTTATCTAAGTAAAAACAATTCTCTTTTCAAAACCAAGCAATCCTTTAGTAGCCATTATTTTCCTGTCAATCATAAGATTACACAGCTGTGTAATTGCAGTGTCACTGAAGTTATCTGGTGGCTGCTACTTCTTTCAATAGAATAGTAGTGTGCATTTTCTCAGCTCTGATGGCATTGCAGTGGAAAAGAATTACACATCACATTGCTTGGAGAACATAGATTAATATTCTCTCAATTCATCGGAGGTGCTACACTTGCAAAAGATGGATTACTTGGAGCAGTTCAGCAGAAGATAAATTTTCTTGTTTCTGTTTGCACATCCATTGCTAGGGCATCTGTCTAGGGTCATTCACTCCCAAAGCAGTGAGAATGGCAGAGGTTAAATGACTTGGTACTGAAAAATGACAGCTGATACTTCTATGGTCCTAAAGGAAAACATGTTGTTTAGCCATCTATTGGAAGTCTTCTAATCCAGGCCTGATATTTGAATGCTATGAAATTTATCATCACATCAGGAAAGTTCAAGACAAAATCTTTTGTATAATTAATGAATGCTAAAGCTTTTTAAAAAAAATGCTTCGAGGATTCTAACAAGATTTGATATGATATCAATATAAAATATAATTATATATCAATATAGAATGCTATCAGCCTCACTCAATCATTTCTTTTCAAGGATTCGATTTGCCTCCATCCCGAAATGAATGAGTAGCTAAGAAACATATAAGGGCCTCCAGCTTACTGAAATGATTTCATGCCCTGTATCCTGGCAAGCCAGCTAAACAATTTTTCTGTATCTCCCCTTGTGTTTCCTTTCCAGGTGGATGCATGCTCACTAGATGCTTAACGATTTGAATTATGCTAGGCAATGAGAGAACACATTCCAAACCTAGTGTGTTTGAACTATATATAAGGGAGACCTATCCCTTTTACCTATGGATAAATATAAGATATTAATATACCTTTCTGACTTGGACACACCAAGCTAAGAATCTCACCATGATTTATTCCAGCTATTAAGGTAACTAAGTTGATCAATCAAAACCTGACTTATGCAGAAAATATAATTTATTCTATAGTGTGCTCCCCAAAATAAATTGAGTAATGCTTATGTTCTATACAGAATGGAACACAACTGATTCTGAAAAATTCCAAATGTTTCCTGATGGAACATGCTGTAGACTATTAGATTTAAAAAAAAACATTTCACATTTGTTGTTGCAAAACAGATAACCAAAATAACACATTCTAGTAACTGAACAATTTGTTGGCAGATATTGAGAAATATATAGGCAATTCAGGGTGAATGCACTGTTTGCCTCAACTCCTTGTGCTTTGTTTCCTTCATAACTATAGTAATGACTAATGCTAAAAAAACCTACAAATGACAAATACAGGTGTCTTCTAAGACCTGCAGTTCAACATCATTCTAAGAATAAGCAATTACTTCTAGCATACCTTCTGGCTAGTTTGGTGGACTTTTCGCCTGAGCTGGAATCAAGATGAAGTTGAAAAATGAGGATGCTTTCAATTTCTCTTCCCAATATCACTACTCTAATCTGTGACTTCCAAACTCTGCCTGAAGGTATTCTTTTTGTCAGCTCCCCAAGGGCTGTCAAAACCATTTCTCTTTCTATAAATGTGACACACCATCCAGACTCTGCATAAAGCCAATTTTTGAGGAATTTTTCTGTTGCACTTTATTCTTAATAAGCAAAGCTATATTACCAAGACATTGAAGCCAATATTTATCTGAAATGAGACAGAAGATAAATCAAACAGCTCTTGAAATATAGATATTCCTTCTAACTACTTGTAAACAAAATTTTCTCAGCTATAACTGTTATGTATGTAGGTTTGAAGTCATTGGTTTAGTTTGAACTGTTCATGTAAAATGTTGGAAATGATTGGTTTAAAAAGTGCGGGAAAACCCTGCACTCTGATTGGCTGGCAACTGCAGCTGCTGGCTATAAGTAGCAGCCGCAGCCCAGCCAAATTGGGTCCATTCTGAGCTGTAGTCACTAATAAACCAGAACTTGAAGCACTCCGCGACTGTCTCTTCATGCAAACATAACAATAACAGTACCCATCACTTTGACTTCTAAGATTTATTTTGAGTTCATAATTCTTGTAACACTTTGGAGGTATGTGTTCTTTCATAATGGCAATTGATATTACTATGGTTATTAGGCCTGTGAAAAACCATTCAGTAAGACACTTTCTGAATCTCCTTTACAGCTGTGAAGCAGTTGCAACTACTTAAGTGTTGTGGGAAGCCCCACCTCCCAGAATAATGAAATATTTTGGGGAAGTATTAAAAAGACAGAATATTATATTTCCCCAAAGGGAGAAACAGATAAACATGTTTTTAGAGGCAGGAAGTAGCTACCAAGTTTTTCTTAATAGCTCACAGCAAATGCCAGCACTTAAGGAGATAAAGACCTTATTGAAAGAAGAAGCCAACTATCTAGATGGTTCCAAGGAATACACCCATTGCAAATAAAATTCCGAGGCAGGATAATTCCTCAAAGAACAGTTTTATTTGGTATATCATATTGGCACAGTCTGATAAAACCTCAGCTATCTCTATTCACCCCTCCCTATTCCTTAGCTCCAGTATGGCAACACTGAAGCTTCAAAATAGCCTCAGTCAGGTCAGCTTCAGGGTTGACAGATACTCTATTCATAAGCAAAGCAAATACTGCAGGCAGAAATCCATTCAAGACAGGATATTTTGAAACTCCTTGCAGCACAACTAACAAAGGCAGAATGATAGGATTAGAAAGCAGCTCTTCACCCAAGATCCAACACAGGAGGAAAGCCATTAGCCACAATAGGAATTGTCCAACACCCTTTCAGAACACAAGCCGCTTCATTGCACCACCCGCAGAGCAGTCCAAACTTCAAAGTTACAGAAACTGGGGAACTCAGATAAACAATAAGACAGATTAGCTCAGACAAGCACCTAGGATTTGCATTTCCTTTTTTGCCTACAGAGACAGCTATGACCCCTACATAACCCCTCCTTGACCCCATAGGAATCTGACAACAGCCAATAGAATATTAAAGGACATGTTCTTGAACAGGAAGTTAAAATACAAAGTCCAAATGAAGGTATAAATACCCACCCACTCTCAACTCCATTTTGTTCAGCTGCCCAGAATCACATGTGGTTCTGCTTCATCAATAAACCATCTTTCCAATCAGCCTCCATGTTTCCAGTGTCTTTCTCCCAGCTTGGAACTGAACCAGATGGGATATTTGTTCCCACACAGCTTAGCACAGTTGCACATCTTCCAAGCAAATGACTATTTCCCAGCTTTGAAGAGTGGATCCTAAAATGCTTCACTGACTGATTGCCCTAATTAACCAACACCACAGTAATGTCCAGTCAATTTCAGAATAGAGATTGAATGGAAGATGCATCAAAACTTCAGTAGCTAGAAATTACTACAATAGTTGCCTTTCTATATGTCTCGGGTTTGGAATTTCAATATCAACTTATTGGCCATCAATTCCACCCTATATTCTGTGTGTGGGGGAGCATTATTCCTCAAAAATTGTCTTAATAGCTTAATAACTTATTAAATTTATTTTATTGTCCATAACAAAATGACAATGGAAAAGATTTTTTAAAAACTGTGGATTTTAACATTGCCCATCCAGTTGTTGTTTTAATTTAATGTAGATGTATCCAAACTTACTAATGTGATTGAAACAGAATTTTGGTTAAAATTAGTTTTGCATCAGGTTTCACCTTTCTTCAAATCAAGAACAATGTTAATCAATGACATAAAATTTCTGAAATTTCATTTGTTATTGGAACAAAATAATACAAAATTACAACCTCCTATGTACTTTTCAATAATCTGTGGCTTTTCAGACTTCTGGCTGACATCATGGCAAGATTGAATATGAGGAGCATGTCTCTGCGCTCCTGCTCTGAGCTCTCCCTGTTGGAGTGCTCCAAAGGGAGATAAAGCCACCCTGTAGGGGTGGTGAAGAAAAGAGGGGCACCCTGCAGGTTGTGGAGAGCAGCAACTCTTCTGCTCAACCCAGGGCTTCCTCCCTCTCATCCATGATGAGGAGAAGAGGCAGCCATCATGGCTGCCATGAAGCTGGGACAGCTGAGGCAACAAAGAAATGTGCAGGAGCAGTGTAGATGAACAGTGATTGGTGGAAAGATTTCTTTTAATTTAGACCCTACTTTAAAGAAAAAAAGAAAGAGGAAAATCCAGGAAAAGACACTTTAGAACTATTTCTTAAAGCAACAAACAACCATAGAGAGAAAATCCCATACCTAAAAGAAAGGAACTAAGTGGAGAAAAGCTAAAGACTTTTTAAAACATAGAAAATTGGATTTTTAAATTGGGCAGGGATTGTTTTGGAAAGACATTATAAAATGACACGGCAAACTACTACTAAAACTAAGATCTTATGGCATCTCTGGACAACTGCATAACTGGATAGAAGCATTCTGTCAAACAGACAACAAATGGTCAAAATTGGGAGCTCCTATCAAATCCTGTACCTGTCAACAGTGGTGTCCCCCAAGGCAGTGTTCTAGGACCTACTCTCTTCATACTCTACATAAATGACCTCTGTGATCATATTAAGAGCAACTGCATTCTCTTTGCTGAAGATGTAAAGCTATTCAATATCACAGACAATACTGGTACCCTTCAAAAAGACCTCGACTGTGTGTCAGAATGGTTAAACAAATGGCAACTTCAAATCTCAACAAATAAATGCTCTGTCTTACATATTGGCAAAAAAAAATCAGAAAATAAAATACAAGCTGAATAGTAAAGACCTTGTTGATGATCCAAACTCTGTCAAGGACCTTGGAGTACTCATCTCTAATGATCTAAGTGCTAGAGCCCACTGTAACTACCTAGCCAAAAAGCATTAAGAGTTGTTAACCTAATCCTACGTAGGTTTTTCTCTGATAATATCACACCACTAACTAGGGCATACAAAACATTTGCCAGACCAATACTCGAATACAGCTCATCAGTCTGGAACCCACATCACGTATCTGATACTAACACAGTTGAGAAAGTCCAGAAATATTTCACAAGAAGAGTTCTCCACTCCTCTACTCATTGCAGAATACCTTATGACACTAGACTTGAAATTCTAGACCTAGAAAACCTAGAACTATGCCGTTTTCAGTCCGATCTAAGTACAGTATATAAAATGATACATTGCAATGTCCTTCCAATCAATGAATACTTCAGCTTCAACCATAACAATACAAGAGCACACAATAGATACAAACTCAACGTTAACCACACCAATCTTGATTGCAGGAAATAAGACTTCAGCAACAGAGCGGTCAATGTCTGGAATACTCTACCTGACTCTGTGGTTTCTTCCCCAAACCTCAAAAACTTTAACCTTAGACTGTCTACTATTGACCTCACCCCTTTCCTAAGAGGTCTGTAGGGGGCATGCATAAGCACAACGTGCCTACCGTCCCTGTCCTATTGTTTCTTTTATTTTTCTTATATGTATTCATTTCATGTATTCACAACTATGTTTATCCTTATACTTATTATCTTGTAAGCAATTGACTAAATAAATAAATAAATAAAATAAATGATGGAACTATCCACTTGAATCTACTTGAATAGCCATCTTTGTTTCCATGAATTGAACTAAATTTGAATTAAGCAAATCTATAAAATTTGAAACAATGCTGAAATCTAAGCTGAGGTTGCCATCTACTGGTGAATGGAATATACTAGACCCTACAAGTTTAGAAAAATTCTGATAAGAGAAATAAACAACATTCATCTGGAGAACTGTGGTGATAATTTCTGTTCTATAACTACTTTATGATTACTAGAGACTCTATTGTGAGAACAAGGAAGACTCTTAAGTAATGTAAAGTGACTTTTGATTTGTTAAAACTGCCTGGACTACTTAAATGGAACTATTTAATAATCCTGAGATGTAAAGAACTATGGTTATTAAACTTTCTGAGGAGCAACATTGGACTGGAATATACTGTTTATGGGCTTGAGTAAGAGTGAGAATTACAATAAGAATGTAGAAGCAAACCAGAGAAAGTTGGTAGTAGAAGAATCCAACAGAGATATACAATTGGTTTCATTTAGAAACCAGGCACCCGCTCCTCTGGCACAGGAAGAACAAAACCCTGTAACAAAAGAAGTAAAAGGACTGAAACAAAGAATAACTGAGCATCTAGAACAGCACAAAAACATTAGAATAAAGCTGCCTGCATTGAAGCTTGTTCCAAAGAAACAGCTAGCACAAACATTAAAAGATGCAAATAATGCAATATCAAGCATAACCACCAACTCACTGCATTCTTTTCAAATATCCTTGTTGGGCTTGCTCTATAATAACAGAACATTATTTCTTTGTTTTCAATCACTGTACATTTGCTATGGGTAAACACTTTTTCTTCCAATAGTTCTGCAGCTAATGGCCCTGGTTGCTCAGCCAACAGTCTTGGGTCCCGTAGCCCATTTTTCACCAGATATCCAGGGACTCCAACATCTAGCATGGGTCTTCCAAGCCAGTATGGCTTTCTGAAATTTACATCTCACTCCTGACTCCTCTGATGAGACCTGTCTAGTATAGTTGAACCTCTGGCATAGCTCTCATCTTCCTCAGAGCACACAAACCCCAAAATTACATCAAGGTAGTACTTCACTGGGGGATTATATGTATGTATATTTAAATGTATATTTAAAAATAAAAATCCAATAAAACTTGAAAAAAAGCTGTGGCTTTTAACAGGCCTTTTTGACAGGATTTTAGTTCCTCTCCACTTGTCAAAAAAACAAAAACAAAAACAACCTACCCCCAAACAAATTCCCAAGTAAATCCTGAGTTTGTACAAAATGTTTAAAAATTTGCCTCTGATACAAATGGGATCTTAATTTCCTGTTTGTGTGACTTATGATAATTGGAAGTTAGTTTGGTTCTTATACCATTTTAAATGGTACAAAATACTATACTGAAAATTATTTCCAATTTCATGTTTTCTTTGATAGAAGCAAATATTGGGAGAGCAATTAATTTCAGTTCACATCTGAAGTTTGATTTGCCACATTATTTGAGAATGAGAACATTAGAAATCATAAGGACTGAGCAGAAAGGATGCATAATACTTTCGCTGATTTCCTGACATTTTTTTTGAACATATATTTATATTAAGTTAACAGGACTAACAACGGTGACACATGGATATAATTCTGGTCCTACAGCTCAAAAATATTGAATACTTGTCCACTTTAAATTGTTGATGGAGTTTACATGATTAAATCTCTGGCTGTTAAAAGCTAGCTGTCTATTTCATTTGATATTTAATATTTGTTTTTGAAAGGTTCACTAAATATATTACAAGTGGATGTTGATGTAAACTGTTGTATGGCAAAACAAGCTACAAATTTTGTGATATGCTTGCCAATTACCTTTTTGTTCTAAGGAACAGGCAAGCAAAATATATCCTATTGGTATAGAATGGATTCTATGATTCAAACATTGTCCATGGAACATTGTCCAAGGGGTCATGATGCGTCAGACATGACTTCGTGAATAACAACAGCAACATGATTCAAATAAAACAGTAGTTGTTTCAAGACAATTATATGTTATTTTCTATAGATTAAGTGAAATAGGGATGCTGGGAGGGTGCCATTTTAATTCTTCATCCATTAACCATTCATTAGTTTCTTAAACTAAAGGTCTGTCAGGTCCTATATATTTCTGTTGGGACACTGGCATTCTAGTGGGAGGGGAGAGAATTGGAGAGATCTCTATATAGAGGTTTCTGTTTCCTGCATTACTGTGCTGTGAGTTTCTGTTTCTGTTTCATGCATTGCTGTACTGTGGGAGGGGTTTCGTTTGCACTGCTTTAAATTGCTGTTTTTAAGTGGGAAAATGTATTTCCTGCCTAGACCTCTTGCTATCACAAGTCTTTCAATGAGCTTTGGTGGCTCAGGCTGTTAAATGCCTGCTCTTAAGATCCAGCTGTCTACAATTACTGTAGGCTCGAATCCCACCAGGCTCAAGGTTGACTCAGCCTTCCATCCTCTCGGGGTAGGTAAATTGAGGACCCAAGATTGTTGGGGGCAATTAGCTGACCTTGTAAAAATGCCGCTTAGTAATAAGCAGGCATATACAATGGAATGAAGGCTATTGCTGAGCGCACTGGGTTGTATCCCAAAAACTGTAAGCCGCCCTGAGTCTTCGGAGAAGGGCGGCATATAAATGTAATTTAAAAAAAAAAAACTTCTTTTGGAACAACTTCAGTTTCAAGAATCCTACTTTCTCGGGCAGATTGGAGAGGCAAGACCTTACAAAGTCATTATGATGTGATGTGAATTTAGGACAATTCCCAGAACTTTATATGGAAACACAAGAAAGTCAAACAATGGATGAAGAATTTATTCTTTCCTGCCACCACAATTTTCTTTTACTTTGCAAAAATTAAAAATATATTTTCTATTAAATTAAATTAAAATGGTCAAATTTACAGTAGCAATTTCTAAAATATTTCAAAATTGTGCTACCTGGTAATAGACTGGTATAAATCAGTCATTTAATTAGATTAAGCTAAAATCTCATGAAAACATGGTGAAAATTTTCATATCATGTGGCCTTTTGAAATGGATATCCATAGCGCATCATGAATCCTTCTGCGTTAGGAGATAAAAACACGGAATCAAAAGCTACATTCTACCTGAGATACTAAGTGATCATATTGGAACTTCAAATTAGAAGTTGATTTTGCTTTCCAACAATCAAAAAAGTTACCAGTACAGAACTGATGCTACTGAACTGAACATTCGTTTCCTGAAATATTATTACTATGGTTTGTCACACAGTCAGCTATACGTTCAGACTGGGTTTGACATTTCTGTCTACCTATTGAGTCCTTTCTAAGATAGGCAGATTTGGATGTTTGATGGTGTTACAGATAACATCGTAGGATGGAAGTTCCTCTCTTCCTTCTCCAGCATCACCCAAGGCCCCCCTTCCTTTTCAGAGCTGCCTCACAAGCAGGCACTGCTACTGGGAAAGTTCAAAGCCATCAGGAATCTGCTTGCCTGCACAGAGCACAATTTGTCTCCCCACCAAGTGGTATCTATTTTATCTATGCACATACAACATGCTTTTGAACTGCAAGATGGGCAGAAGCTGAAGGAGTAATGGGAGCTCACTCCACTATGCAGAGCTAGGGCTCAAACCACCAGAGCTGAGGATATATCCAATGTCATTAAGCCACTGAACCACTGCACCTTCCTCCCAAAATATCAAATATTTTAAAGGAAGGTAATGTTACTGAATCTTCCATTTTTTGAAGTGTGTGTGTGTGTGTGTGTGTAAATATAGTACTTTTTCATATTTGAATTCTAATAGCTATAAAGTAAAAGTTGGGAGCATAGCAGAGAGTCTTGGAAATTTTATCTTTCATATTTATAATAGATATGCACTATGAATTGCAGAAAGAGAAAGAGAGAGAAAAGACAAAATATGATCATGACATTAAAATGAAAGCCCATCCTTTTGTACTTCTGTCCGGTACAAAGGTAGCAATGCATCTGTGATTACTTGGCATTTTCTTTTGACAAAAATGAGTTCTAACTTTATTTTCATCATTACCTGTCATTGGTTTCTGTTCATTCTATAATAATTTGACAACCAAGTTTTAGTTATAGCTGACATCTGATCAGTCTCATATCAGACTCCAAAAGATTACTATGTATAACACTTTAAAATTATTTTGAATAGAAGAAGTATGTTGCCAGCAGGTATTTGTTTACTGTTCTCCTATAATAATCTGTTTCATTGCAAAATGAAAGGTTGAAAGTCACTGCTTGTTTGATTCTTTATATTACCTCTTATCCTTCAAGCTAAACATGGTATTTGTCAAGCTTCCTGCTTTTTTCTCCCTTATATATAAACAGAATTCAAATGAAATAGTACACCATACACAATTCAGAAAATCCAAAAGGATCAAATAACTTTTCACAAATCTGATATGTGAACAGAGAACACAGAAAAACAGAACAACATTGCAGGGCAGTTCTTAAATCTCCACCCGGAGGCCTCAACTGGTCCAGAATGCAGCGGCGCAGGTTGTGATGGGAGTGTCCTGATACTCCCATGTTACACCCCTCCTGCGTGCGCTGCACTGGTTACCGGTTGCCCTCCGAGTGAGATTCAAGGTGCTGGTTTTGACCTATAAAGCCCTTCATGGCATAGGACCGGGGTATTTGCGGGAGACCCTGCTGCCAGTGACTGTTTCCCATCGTCCTGTGTGCTCTCACAGACAGGGCCTCCTTGGGGTTCTGTCAGCCAGACAATGTCAGCTGGCGACCCCTAGGGGTAGGGTCTTCTCTGTGGGAGCACCCACCCTATGGAACCAACTGCCCTTGGAGCTTCAGGTGGCCCCTGACCTCCGCTCTTTCCGCCGGGGCCTAAAAACATGGTTGTTCCAATTCGCTGACCTGGACTGAGGGAGGGGTATGTGGGAGTTTTAATGTTTTAATGCTTGTTTTTTAATGTTTTAAACTATAATTGGGTTTCTTATTTGATTTAATCTCTTTTTAATTGTGTATTTGTTTTGTTTTTATTGTACGCGCCAGTCCTTTGGGAGATGGGGCAGCTTAGAAATCCAATAAGTAAGTGAGTAAGTAAGTAAGTAAGTAAGTAAATAAATAAATAAATAAATAAATAAATGTAGCAGGGGGAGGGGAGAAGGGAATCGAAGGAAGATGGGAAGGAGGGTTTTGGCAGGCTCGTCCGAGTACATTGTTCCATGGCTCTCCATATAGTTCCAGACTTGGATTAGGAAGTACGCCAAGATGTTGGGCCAAACTGGACTGCTAGGGGATGTGGTGGTCGGTCGTCTCACATTAAGTCATATCCAGGCAGAAACCCCTCTGCTGCCACCGGTGTCTAAACGGGGATACCGGCAGCGGCTCAGGCTGCATGTGCTGGCACCTACCCCCCCATGGGGTAGTCCCTTGGTGGGGGCTCCCACTGCCCCAGGTGGAGTTGGCACCATCAGATGCAGGAAGGCAGGAGACAGGGTAGGAAACAGGTCCATGGCCCCCTTCCCGACTCCGATGACCACCACCCTTGGTGAGGTGGCTCCCCGGATCTCCAGCCACTTAACTTCTCTCTTAACTGCTCCATCGATGGACTGTGAGCTGTGGCTGGGAATTTCCACTTGGCCGAGGCATCCCATCAGCTGCTTGCCTAGCCTTCTACTTGCTCCTCCGGGTCACTGTGACTCGGGGGATCAGTTAACCCTCTGCTTCTATTGCCTTCCCTATGTGGCTCACCCACTGGCCCTTGGAGCCTGAATAAGGTCCTTCTATTGCTCTCTCCCCCTTTGGCATGGCTTTTGCTCCAAGTTCTCAGCCCTCTGTTAGGAACATACACCTGCAGCTTGCATCCCGACTTCGGTTTGGGCTGCTGCCAGGATCTTTCGAGAGGAAGCTTCCCCTAGCTTCACCTTCTTTTCTTTGTTGCCGACATCTTGAAACTGCCAACCTGCTGATGGGGTCCAGGTAAGCTTCTATTTGTAGAGCTGGTTTAATGTCAATTGTCCAGTTGGCAAATCCAGAAAAGGAAACTCCTGGGACATTATTTACCAAGAGTACAAATTTTACTGAATAAATCCACACTGGATAACTTTATTTGTTGGGAAAGGAATTAATTAAAAAAATAACACTGCAGTTGATATATTCGCCTGAAAGGTACAGTTCACTACAAATCACTACATAGTAAGTCCTATGCACCACTCATTCCAACAGAATGACAAATGGACTTCAGCCTAATTGTTCAACATGTAGATGCAAAGAACTGAAACAGATTTTACTCTAATTGCAAATACTGCAAATGCCTTTAAATCAAATCCTTTACATTTAGAGCAGTGGTCCCCAACTTTTTTGGCACCAGGGGCCGGTTTTGTGGAAGACTATTTTTCCATGGACTGAGAGGGGTGATTTTGGTTTCACGCACTTGCACACTGCTCACCTCCAACTGTGCTACCCGGTTCCTAACAGGCCACAGACCGATACTAATCCATGGTCTGGGGGTTGAGGACCTCTAATTTAGAGGAACAGAAGGCAAGGGAAATGATACTCTGGGGAGGGGGAAAAGGGAAATGTTGAACAGCAAAGTGAGACTATTTTCAAAGTCCCTTTCAACTCTTGTTATTTGAGAATGTTTTCCTTTTAAGTTTTAAAATTTCCAGTTTAAAGTATGGTTTCTCCACTTTACTAAAGTGGTTTGAGGGGGGGGGAGTTCACATAAATGCCTTCTGTTCACATTTTCCCATATACATTAATACTTTTACATAATTTGACATACTTGCAATTTTGTAAACAAATTTCCTTTATATGTTGTTTTCTCTTATATATTGTTCTGATTTACTGCAAAATGAGTCTGACTACAATGAAGGTAATCTGACCTGCATTATCTTCTTATCAATCCACTGAAATTGCTAACCCTCAATGTATATGTTTCTTGGCATTTCAAGTGGAAGGGATAACATTTCAGAAATAGTTTCTTAGTTTCATCTACCTAGCTCCCTTAATTTAATATCCAAGATTTCACACTACATTTCCCCATGCCACTGGGAACATGTAACATGACTGCCAATTATTGAAATAACATGTGTTTTTTAATGGTTTGCCATTGAATTCAACGTGCATTCCAACTTTCTGTTGAAACCAAATTTAATATTTCTCTAATCACCCATAGTCACGAGCCCCACGGCTCAGTTTCACCTTGAAAGTTCAAGACTATCTCCTATGACTTTCTGCATTTCCTATTCAAAAGGCATTATGATCTTATTAGTGGAATTATAATCAAAGGAGAAGAAATAAAATTAACCAATTAGCATTCTTGAATTATCCACTCTAATGAATATGCTCACCATGCATCATTTTTAAAAATTAACCTAACGGTTTGGTTCGATACTATTTTATGCAATATTAAATTATATTAAGACAAATTTAATACAGCCTGATCTGTAGCTTACAATTTATAATGCTATCTCTTCCCTACATAAATATTATACCTAATTAGTTACATAACACCAGAAACATATTTTTGTATTCGCTTATCATGTAAATCTTTTGCTCACTAATGTTGACAATAATATTGCATCTATTCAGATACTTTTACAGATCCTCGCAGATAACACAGATCTTCCTAGTGTAAGGGTGTTTTATATATAGTAACTTAAAACTATACAAAAATAATACCAACCAATAGGAGAGAACAGCTCATATTTAAAATGATTTAATAAATGTTTGTTGTCTAAACCAAAATTACCTGGGCTCATTCACTGAACTAAGGTAAAACTAAACAAAAACATGTGTATCAAAAGAACCAAAATTCAAAACCAAATCACAGTAACTTGCATAAGGTAATTCTTTACCATGTGTGTTTTTATAAAATATCCATAGTGATGATGTGATTTAATACATATACATATAATTTGAATTTAATTTTCTAAATATGCTCTTTATTTTAAATATTTTACAGTTCCTATTTTACATGGATCCTTTTCTATCCATGGATCCTGCATCAGGAGAGCCCCTAGCTAAGATTCCAAATCCCACTCCTGGCTAAATCCCTCCTCCCGGAGTCCCCAGGATGGTCCAATCCAATTTGGATATAGGTAAGTGTAGGGTGTGTGTGGAGGCTTGGGGAGGGCAAAAAATCACCCCCAAAGTTTGGGAAGGCCAGAAATGGCCCCGTTTCCAGCTTCCAGAGAGTCTCTGGAGCCCGGAGAGGCCATTTTCACCCTCCTGGAGGCTCAAGAAAGCCTTCAGAGCCTGGGGAGACACCCCCATTGTGGTTCAGAAGACCAACTAGGCCACACCCACCATGGCCATGCCTACCAAGCAACCAGGCAGAGAACCCTTTGCTAAAAATTTTAAAGCCCACCCCTGATCCTGATCCATAAGTTGGCGGAAGTACTTAAGTAACATTAATATTGTGTTCTATGATTAGCCTTGGTCTATTCCTCACAGGAGGAAAACCAACATCTATTAATTTTTAAAAATTGTTTCAGACAAGGTATCAGTGTACTGAGTTGATGTTAACTGAAAATTAAATTAATGTCTACTAAAAATATTCAACACAATCAATAACATATTTCGGTTAGCTATAACATTTATCCATTTTATACTTCACGGGCAAGAATCAATAGGCCAAAGGAGATCTTTGTTCTATATTCTACTTTTCTGTTTCATTCATATTAAACTCTTGAGAAAGGAAGCAAAGGGTATCCACCTTTCCTCTTGTACCATACAAATTCCTTGGTCCTTTTGATAGTTTCTTTCCAGATTGGTTCTAGTACTGAAAGAACTGGGTGAAAAACAATGGTTTGTAGCAAGGCAACTCTTCATGCAAAGAGGAGTTGTAAAAGTGTAAACAAACTCTACTATCATATCACCCCTCTACACACTTTAACAGAACGTAAAGAGGAAAAATACATACACACATGTATTTTTATGTCTGCCATACTTCTTTCAAACATTCCCGTTGCATCAATTGCTATTCGCAGTTGATCCGATTTCTCAGCTTCTCTTTGAAACCTCAGTTTCAAGTTGATACAGGGGTTTTTTTGTGTGAAAAACATTGAATCTGCATTTTGATTTTAAGATAGGCCAATGAAGTAGCGTTTCAGATATTTTTCCTGACCTCCCACGAAACAGATGCTTTGTATCCCCCCACACACACACTTTTAAAGCTAAAAGAAAGCATGTGAGGGAGGTTTGAGAAGCTGAACAACCAATTACAGAATGTACAGATACCTGTACCAGACATAGCAGCAAACAGCAGACTTGAAAACTACCACTTTTCTTTAGAAGCAACCAGTGCTGAGATTCAAATAATTTAACAACCGGTTCTCTGCCCTAATGACCAGCTGGGTAGGCATGGCTGGGTGGGCATGGCCAGAGTGGGCATGACACAGGACTCATGTGATGCTAAGGTGGGATTTCCTTGAGACCCTCCCCCACTCTCATTATGCAGGTAATCCTCCAGTTACAAATATAATAGAGCCGCCAATTACATTTGTAACCTGGAGGTTTGTTTGATTGAATCATGTTAAATGAACATGATCACTCTGTGCTTTCCCCAATGCATTTGTTAATCAAATGCACAGGTCATTAAATGCACATGAGGTATCTCAGGGTGGGGAGCAGCATGTGGGGTCTAGTGCTGCAGCAGGCCACCCAAGGCTTCCCCCAATCCATTAAGATGCCTCATGCTCCCCTGGGGTCCCCACAATTGCTCCCCCCATCCTGCCCTGCCAGGTCTCCACAGACTAGGCCTGCTTTGCTAGCATTCCAGATTCCACTTGCTCCTCCCCACCCCATTTCCCATGGATTACTTACTTTTTGAAGATCTCCAGAGGTCCAGAAGAGGCTGACCCACTGACAGAGAAGCCAAAGTGTATTCAGACAATGGCAGGGCTGTAAGAATGTGAAATCTAAGGAAAACATTTTCACCAGCTTCTGAGTAAAAGACTTTTGTTTAGGGCCATGTGGCCAGCAAGCCTCCTGCTTTAGGGCAGCTTCAGGGATTGAGGTAGCGACAGCAGCCAATCAAGGAGAAACTTGCATCCTTTGTCTCATTGGGCTGAACTGCAAGTCCCTTGTTTTGTTGATTGACTGCCGTGTCCCAATCCCTGAAGCTGCTCATCTGAACTAGCCAGTCAGCAGCAAGCCAAAGGCTGCTCCATGCTAGCCAACTGGGCCCAAACTAAGCCTGCAGGACCTCATGGCAGAGAAGCCAAAGACTTTTATTCAGATGCGCAAAGCTGTTTTCCTTACATCTCACTTCTTACAGCTTCACCAGGTTCTGAATAAAAGACTTTGGCTTCTCTGCCACGTGGCTCAGCCTCTTCAGCAGCTCTTTAAAAAGTAAGTACAGTAAAACCATGGGAAATGGAGGAATAAGTGGGGTCACAGAGGCTCCATTTTGGACTGTAACAGGCCAGGAGAGGCCTCCAGAAGTCCGAACGGGGCAAGGCTTCAGCCGGTTTGGCATACTAAGCAAACAGTTAACAACCAGTTCTAGTGAACTGGCCCGAACCAGCTGAATCCCACCACTGGAAACAACCAATATAGATATGCATGAGTCTTTGATAGTGGAAGAGGCAGCTTCCAGTTTTTCAATGTGCAAAATTATGTATGTTTCTGAATAAAGGTGGACTTGCTTTAATATTCAAAATATTCTAAGAAAGTTGCCAGAGGTCATTTTATTTATTGAATATTATGCTTTCTCTTGGCTCCAGTAACTGATTTTTATGCATAAGGTTTTGAAGATACCCAGTGCTTCAAATCAATAACTGATTATATTATTTTGGGGGGGTTGCCTGTCAAAGAACCTTAAGCTACCGAGAAATCTAAATTACCAAAAGAATTCTTCATACTTATTTGGTACCTAAAATTTCAGGAAAAATAATTTCTAATCAAAGATGAAAAAATGCATTATATTATTCTTTTTTTTAAAAAAATGCAGTCATTATGGTGTTTAAAGCTTCCAGTAAGTATGTAAATATCACTGCGTTTTGCTTGAAAATAGTTCCAGTATTGTGTCTCACAATCCATAAAATGAATTAATATCGAAATGCAAGAACAGCGAAGTAAGTCTGCTTAAAGTGCCTAGCCATAATGAAAAATGAAAACGATTTGCTGTGCTAAATTGGAACTTGACAATCTCATAAATTGTTCTACATCCTAGTAGGTGATGGAAAATCACTGTCATAATGAGCTAACAGAATATTTTAAGAAAAGCATGGAACTTGGTACTAATGATACATAATCCATGGTGAGACTGAGACATATATCAAACAGAACAAGGTGTAAGATTGAATTCCATGAAGAATTCTTGCCTGAATTGTACTGTCATACTAATTTAAAACCATACATTTGTTCAACTATAGGGTTGTTGTTGTTTTTTTTATCATGTGTGTCTTTAGAACTCATGACCTTTATCTAAAGAACCTGAATTGCATTCTGAATTATGTCTTTCCTGAAAAAGGAAAGAAACTGGACAGCCACTTGTCTGATATAGGGTCTCCTGCTGGAGCAGAGAGTTGGGCTAAAAGACCTTCAACATCCCTTTCAACTCTATTATATTCTGTAATTCTGAAATAACAGACCAAGTGCCATTGTCATGTGTCATGTGGTAACATGATGATGGTATCCCCAGAGAGGATTTAGTGCCCTCTCCCAAAAAATTACCCATCCTCACTGGAGTCACGTAATGACTGGACTGCACCCTGATTAGACCATGTCACTGATTGTTTTGACAAAGTGACAAACTTTCCCTTTTAACAGGTGCAAACCGAGGGAATATTCAGAGTCGGTTTTCACCAATTTGTGCCAATATGGCATGTCCAATAAACCTATTCTTTGAGGAATTTGCCTGCCTCTAAGTTTTGTTTGCTGTGGGTGTGTTATTTGACATTTTCACTTAGGGGAAAGCAGAATTTTTACTCCTAGCTATTTCTCATCTGTAAACATTAATCCTTTTTTACTAGAAAAGCTGCACGTGGGAACCTTTTTGTTGAAGGAGACATAAGATACATTGAAGATTTCAGAACAAAATTGTTTAATGAATCCCATTCCCAACCTGAAAAATCTCATTTGCTAAAAACATATTGTGTATGCAAGGACAATATGCATCTTGTGAAGAAGAAGAAAAACAAAATTGTCAAAGATTATTCCATGGAGAATAGAATTACCTTTGACAGGCTGATATGAATTTGACACTGAGCTTCTTCTCCCTGCCCCAAAAACTGAAGTCAAAAACCTTTAGTCTGGTCCTTTACCAGTTTTACCGAACATAAAACATGGAAATAAAAAATAAAATATAGGAACAGAAGATAAAATTTTAAAAAGATTAGTTGAAGACAGCCAGAACATGTGAAACTTTCTTACTGGAGGTTAATTGCTGTGAAGACTAAGGCTATTGACACTAGGGCTTCAGTTAAAAGAAAATTCTAAATGTAGCTAGATAAAGAGGAAAGTTAACGTTTATTGTTATTACTAAACTTGGAATAAGGTAAACTGTTCCTGGAGATGACTTGCTGAATCTTACTGGCAGTATTATTAAGATTATAAGAAAACCTATGTTAGGTTAGATGAAAAGTTGATCAGGTCCAGCATTTTCTTTAGCACAGTCTCCAGCTAGATGCCCACCACAGTTCTAAACAAGAACTGGAGACATCAATCTATTGCTTTTCGGCAACTTCTGAATTGTTGCCTTACAAGCAAGCTGGTGACTCATTTTTGCCTTCCCCAATGTGTACCTATAATATATGTCTGAAATTGTGTGAATGAAAAGATATCCATATTAAGTAACCCTAACTTCTCCCCATTCACATTGCATTCAGTTTTTCTTAATCAGTGTCTTTCATGATACATGGAATAGTGGCTGTGTGATCTCAGTGACCAATCCAGTACTTATCAAACCTTAATGAAATATGAAAGAGCTTGATACAAATTCAACCCCTACTACCTTCAGAAACAAGCTAATTTCTGTATTCATTTTCACTGATGAGATATTTAGCTAATATTTCATTGTAGATAGTATCAGTATTATTCCTTTTTTATAATTAAAAGCTTTTGCAGTTCACTGTTAAAAAATAAATTAAAAAAACCTATTGGGGGATAGCTGATGTAATAATCTGTAACTAAGCAAATTTATTTTTGCATTTGATTTATTTTTCCATATAGAAAAACCATGAAGACATACGAAGTTGTAGCTGAAAGGAACATGAATGGTTTAGTGTGTAGATTTGAGTCATGCAGAAATATTTGGCCTAGAGGTTAACATAAATACTGCAATTCAGAAAAATAAGGTTACGAGTGTAGCTAATAAAGAGACAATATATCTGGATAAGAGGATAAAGAATCTCTTATGGCTTAAATATATAATCCCTTCTCATGCCTACATTGACAACATAACTGACAATGTATTAAAAACATCAGTATGTTGTATCTAAACACTGATACAAAAAAGAGGAAAGTACTGATTTTGCAAAATAGTATTTAATTGCAGAAAAAAAATGATTACACAAATGAAAAGTAAAATGTTCACTTTTTGATAGTATTGATACTTCATTGCAACTTAGGTTTGAGGTTGGATTTTGCAATTCAAATGGATTGAATAAGATTTGGAGCACTATATCTATAATACCTCCTCCAAAGTTTCTCCATATTATGAGAATCATTTGTTGGAAAATAGACAAAGATAATCTCCTAAACTGAGAAAGTAATTTCTTATACCCATATTAATCTTAGTGAGAAGGAAGAATGTGATAACAATAAGCCACTTCTAAGATCATTCTTCATCTCCCTTTACCCACTAATTTGTTTTAGTCATAAAAAAAGTTAATTGGTCACATTAGCAACTGAACTAGAACTACCTTTATGACATAATTTCTGGTTAAAAGAAATTATCTCTCCTTCATTTTGACTCTGAAGCAGTACATCCAAGAAATATGAAAACTAGGCATTAGTTTTATGCAAATGAAATAGCAAAGTGATTCAGTCCCATACTGATCAGACTGGTATAATGACTAATTTTATATTTTGATAACAAGCACATCCTCAATACAAGCAAACAAAGAAAATAATAAGTTGGAGGTACATGGCAGTAGAATCCTTTTGGGAGGGGGCAGTTGGTGGAGTTTTCTAAATAGAACTAGAACAGGTCTATTTATTTTATTCAATGTTTATAAAAACACACACATGCAAAAGCAACAAGTAAATAAGAATGGAATTAATTAAAATATTTACGAAACAGTTACAAGCTTGTTACAAGGTGGCAATCTGGGGAGTCACAAATCTGAAACTACCCCATGTTCTGGGAGAATAACCAAGTTTTTAAGGCCTTCTAGAATGTCAACGGGCTGGGAATCATCTAGATCACATCATCAGTGTTAACTTTCAAAGTCCTACAAGGCATGGGTCCAGGGTATTTACGAGAATGACTCCTGCCAGCATCAAATACCAGCCGGCCTGTGCGGGTGCACAGATGGGTGCTCCTCGGGGTGCCATCAGCGACTCAATGTTGTTTGGCGGTGACCCGGGGGAGGGCCTATTCTGTGGCGGCTCCCACTTTGTGGAATCAGCTTCCGCTGGAGCTCCAGTTGGCCCCCGATCTCCGCACCTTCCACCACGATTTAAAGACCTGGCTGTTTGCGCAGTCCGGGCTGTGCTGACCCCCTGGGGGGGGTTGATGGTTGTTTTTAACTTTGGGCATTCTAACTTTTATATTTGACTTGTTTTGTTTAATTTGGTTTTAGGTAATTATTTATTGTTGTGTTTTTAGCTGTGAGCTGCCCTGAGTCCTTTCGGAGAGGAGGCAGCATACAAGTCAAATTAAATTTTAAAAAAATCTGGAACTTCATTCTAGAAGGCAGGTGCCACTACAGAGAAGACATGCTTCCTTGGTCCCAGTACATGACACCATTTAATCAAGGGGATCCAGAGCACAACTTTTGTAACAGATTATATTGGCTAAAGAGGAACCATGAGAGACAGGCAATCTCTCAAACAAAAAGCTCTTAAACAGGGGTGGGATTCAACCGGTGTTACTACCAGTTCGGTATTTATGTTTTGTGCTTTGTGCGCTTTGCACGCACACACACCAGACGCACGCTGCACGTGCGTGTAATTCAATGAAAGCTGTGCCTCCTGAACAGCTGATAGGCGCTGCACATGGGTGCGCAGCATTTGAAAAACACCTTTTTACTGATTTTTCAACCTGAGCTGTGCCACGCAAAGCAGCTGAGATTGAAAAAGCAGGAAATAAAGGTCAGGTAGGAGCCCAGGCAGGCAGGTGGGCCAAACAGCAGCAGACATAGAACCGGTTCTGTGTCTGCTGCTCTTCAGACCTACTGGTTCTACAGAGCCGGGCAGAACTGGTAGCACCCCACCCCTGCTCTTAAACCAGGTAGGGCTGCACAGGTGAGAGCCAGGATTCTGAATCAACCTTACCTTAGTTGGAATAAGTGGAAAACAAAACACTAACAACCAGCATTTTGAAGTACATTGATAACCACTGCAGCTTTGCACATCAAAGGTGTCACATGAACATGCTGAGCAAGCCCATCAATGCTCATGTTGTTGCATTGAGGACTAGTCGATGCTTCCAAGTAGTTTCAAAGGGAGCCCCAAGCAACTGTCGAGCTGCAAGAGATCAGAAAGAGGAGAGAAAAGTACATGAAGAGAAAGATAATGATATATAAATGTGGTACTTATGATGTTTTCCAGCCAATTAACTTGGGTGATAAAACAATGCACTTTAAAGAAAACATCTAAAATAACTGCATTGTGGTAAGCCGGGGCTATTTACAAAATGTACTAACAAAAATTTTGCAATTATCAAATGAGACAGCATCATTCTATTTTTCAGGGCAGAGAGGGTAATTGAAAAAACAATCTGAGTGCACTATTGTCTGATTCTGGCAGTAAATGCTTTCTTGTTAAAGGATTTTATTTTGACTTAAAAGATAACGCTCTGAGATTTCTTGATTTAAACAGAATATGGATTGACAGAAATCCTCTTTCTTCAGATTTGGGATTGCTTTTAAACAAGCAATTGGTTTTCTTCTTCCAAGTACTAAATCAGATAGCTGACTTTTTAAAAGTGTGTTTACATAAACCTCTGGTATACTTTACATTTTCTGCACACCTGTGTGCCTGAAAAGAAAAGGGTATCACTCGTATTAAAAAAGGGTTTTGACTAATTGGCGCTCCCATTTTTTCCTCACGAATAATTCACACTATTTTGTTTTGTAAGCCAATATTCTAACTGCTGCACTAAATTCACACTATTGACTGTGCTGTTGCCACAAATGAAAAACAATGCAAGAAACAACATTTTCTCATTTACACAGAAGCAGGCAAAAATAGACAGAAAAATGCCTATATGCATATGCCCTATGGCTTTTAGTGGCTGGGTATGACTGCTATTGTGTTTAGATGACTCAACAAAAGGAGAGACAGAAATGGGAGAAGCAGCTCAGTTCTGGCCTTAGGAAGGCAGCTGTGCTCTCATGAGGCTGCAGAGGTAGAAGGCATTACTAGTGGTCCAGCATTATACATAGACACCAACCAATAGTTGCTGAGGGACATGCTGCCAGCCTAACCCAATACAGGAGACTAAGAGAAGAAAATCAGAGAAAACATGAGGAGAAAGGAGGAGAGAAAACAAGGCTCTTGTAGAAGGGAATGGCTGGAGAAAAGTTGATGTATTGGGAGGACTTGCTGGTTCCTGGTCAGAGAGAGAGAGAGAGAGAAGAAAAATCAATGGATGGCTTCACTAAAGGAAGAGAAGCAAAGTCCCAAAGAGATGTCATCAAGCTGAGTAGGTCCAGCAAAAGGAAACAAGCAATGCCAAGCACACTAATTGATAAATCCATATTCCCCCTCAACAATTCCAGAAATGAGGAGTCCTTGGTGCCCCCTGAGCTTCATCATTTTCTTGCGGATGTTCCATTACCCAAACTAGATAACATCAGCAGTGCCAGAAATTAGACTTACCGTGTTTCCCCGAAAATAAGACCTACCCCGAAAGTAAGACCTAGCACTATTTTCTAAACCTGCCCTAATATAAGACCTACCCCGAAAATAAGACCTAGTGTAAATCTCCAGTTCCAGGAAGACTTTTCAGGGAGCAACCGTGCACCAGCGAAACACCCCCCACACACACTCACACCCACTATTTGGCACCATAAATATATAAGACCTACCCCGAAAATAAGACCTAGTGTGTTTTTGGGAGCCAAAAAAAATATAAGACAGTGTCTTATTTTCGGGGAAACACGGTAGATGAGGGAATAGAAGGGGAACTTACCAAATTTGCAGATGATACTAAACTGGCAGGAATAGCTAACACCCAAGAAGATGGGCTCAAGATCCAGATGGATCTTGACAGACTAGAACACTGGGCCATATCTAACAAAATGAAATTCAGTGTAGAGAAAAGTGAAGTCCTACACTTAGGCAAGAAAAACCAAAAGTACACATATAGACTGGGTGAAACCAAGCTCAATAGCAGTAACTGTGAGAGGGATCTTGGAGTCTTAGTGGACAACCAGCTAAATATGAGCCAGCAGTGTGCAGCGTCAGCCAAAAAAGCTAATGCAATCCTAAGTTGCATTAACAGAGGGATACAATCAAGATCAAATGAGATACTAATACCACTCTATAAGGCCTTAGTAAGACCACACCTAAAGTACTGCATCTAGTTTTGTTCACCACATTATAAAAAAGATGTTGAGACTCTAGAAAAAGTACAGAGAAGAGCATCCAGGATGATTAGGGGACTGGAGGCTAAAACATACAATGAACAGTTGCAGGAATTGGGCTTGGCTAGTCTAGTAAAGAGAAGGACCAGGGGAGACATGATAGTGGTCTTCCAATATTTGAGGGGCTGCCACAGAGAAGAGGAAGGGGTCAAGCTATTTTCTAAAGCGCCTGTAGGCCAGGCAAGGAATAATGGATGGAAACTGAACAAGGAGAGATTCAACCTGGAAATAAGGAGAAACTTTCTGACAGTGAGAACAATCAACCCATGGAACAGAAGTTGCCCTCGGAAGTTGTGGGAGTGTTATCACTTGAGACTTTCAAGAAGAGATTGGACTGCCATTTGTCAGAAATGGTGTAGGGTCTCCCGCTTGGGCGGGGAGTTGGACTAGATGACCTACAAGGTCCCTTCCAACTCTGATTATCTGTTTATCTGTTTAAATGGAGGAAGAAGAGAGTGAAGGCAGAGTAATTTAAGCATTTAGGAACAGTTAGAATAGTCTCTGGGAGAGAGACTTAAGAAAAAAACCAACACTAGGTAGAAGTTGGGATCTCATTATAAATAGGTTTTGTGAATAATTTTGCTATAAATAGTAAAAAAGAAGCATAAAAATTTCCATTGCCTGCGTTTCTCTGTGTCAACTGCCATCCTTGTTTTTCAGAACAGATATCCAGTTCTAAAAGAACCCAGTCACATGGGGACAATACAGTGTGTGTGTCTGTGTCTGCGTCTCTCTGTGTGTGCACATTTGTGTGTGTGTGTGTGTCTGTGTGTGAATACAATTCACTTCCCTGATGTATAGACAAATAGACAATTGTTTCTTCATTGACAATTACTAACTAAACATATCAAAGAAATCACCAACAGTACAAAACCAATATGAGATATAAGAAGAGTCTTCAATTGAGCTTTGGTGGCTCAGGCTGTTAATTGCCTGCACTTAAGATCCAGCTGTCTACAATTACTGCAGGCTCAAATCCCACCAGACTCAAGGTTGACTCAGCCTTCCATCCTCTCAGGGTAGGTAAATTGAGGACCCAAGATTGTTGGGGGCAATTAGCTGACCTTGTAAAAATGTCGCTTAGTAATAAGCAGGCATATACAATGGAATGAAGGCTATTGCTGAGCGCATTGGGTTGTGCTCCAAAAATTGTAAGCTGCCCTGAGTCTTCGGAGAAGGGCGGCATATAAATGTAATTAAAAATATATATATAATTGTAAATACCACATAAAATGGGATATCTTATGGAATTCCAATCTGATAATAA
Organism: Naja naja; assembly: GCA_009733165.1. NCBI lineage: Eukaryota > Metazoa > Chordata > Lepidosauria > Squamata > Elapidae > Naja > Naja naja. The sequence continues at coordinate 3,862,422 of CM019153.1, read as the reverse complement.
ATAGTTGTTATTTTATAAAATAAGACATCATGGCCATGGTGATCTTTTTTTTCCCCAAAAAGCTTTTTATTTTTATTTTTACACATCTCTTCACGTGAGCAACATGATTCCGGATTATAACACTTGTACATAGTCATACTTTCATTTCCATTAATCTTATATAATATCATCTCATCTCATTATCCATTTCACTCATCTTTAAATAAGTTTCCATTTCATATTTCAATTCATTAATTCAATATCATTCCATCCACACATAAATTTTCAATTCTTTATCCCCTATTATTTCCATTTTCAGCCTACCACCTATTTATTTTACATTACACATCATTATTATCCTTAATTTTCTTTAAGCCGATATATAATAAACGATCTAAAAAAAGTAAAATAAAGCCAATATCCACATGGTGTATCCCCTTAATCTATCTAATTTAATAATTTTCCATTCCCCTACTTTAATCATAATAAAATATTCTCATTATATACTTCTAGTATCCATTAAATAATCAACTGTATATTTTAAAATATAGATATATTAAAGCATCCCCCTCCAAAAGATCATTAAAATAACTTCTTAATATGTCTCATTTTATCTTCACTTTTCTTATAATCATTACTAATCATGCTTTTTTCTTCCTTTTCCACTTAGCCAAAGTTTATCTATATATTTTAATACATTTCCTTTCCCTTGTTTTTAATCCTTCAAAGAAAGGGTTCATAACAGCATAATTCACATATAGTTATAGATAGATATAGTTATACAAGCCTAAAATAATTCCCAGCGAGTTTTAAATTAAATACCAATATACATTCCCATGTGGTATCCCCCTTATACCAGAGGTGGTATTCAGCCGGTTCGCACCTAATCGGGAGAACCGGTAGCGATAATTTGGCGTAGGTCGCCGAACAGGTAGCGACTTCTGGCTGGCCATGCCCCCGAACCGGTTCCTGGTCGCAGCTTGCTCCGCCCTACGCTCGCCCTGCCCAGTCACTCCTCACTCCACACTGGGTCCTCGTGGCTTAACCTGCTTTCCCACATGGTCCCAACTGAGCAGCTCTGATCTTCCTGCTGAAAGGTAAGCCTGCGAGTCGCACTAGCACCCCCCAGCACCCCCAAAGCTTGCCTTCCCCTTCCCTACCATCCCCTGAGATTGCCAAGAGCCCCCCCACCATTCCCAGGCTCCCTTGGCTCGCTTCGTTGCTGGCGCCTCCTAGCTAGCATGTGTATGTGTGCACGCGTGTGTGTGTGTGTGTGCGTGCAAGAGAGAGAGAGGGCTGGAGTGGGGGGGGCACCACCCATTTCTTCCTTTTCCCCCGCCTGCTGCTGACTGGAGATCATCCCAGACCAGCCATGTGTGTGTGTTCTTCTTCCCTCTGCTAGTAGATGCTTCTTTCTTCTTTTGGGAAAAATATTACGGTCCCTACAAACTATGGAAATTGGAAGGTAAAAAAAAAAATCAGGATATGGCTTTATCTTTGTAAGTGTGTTTGTATTTCTGCATTTGTATGCATGTGAAAGAAAAAGAAAGAAAAAAATAGGAAGGGAGAGAAAGAGAGAAAACTGTGCTATTATTTTTAATTGTTTCTCTTTGCTATTTTCCTGGAATCCGTAGATATGAAGCAACAAATGGAATGGTTTATAGTAGTTTATTTTCTACGTACAGTAAATCAGCAAGCACGGTAGACCTTAACAAGGTTAGCGCTGGAAGCAACCACCTTCCAGTGCAATTTATCCCCTTACTCCACCCACCTAAACACTTCTACCTCCGCCCTACACTTGTGTCCCAATTATCCTATTACCCCTAATTTCCCAAACCCTGTAGTCCTACATCGCATGCTCACTATCCACGATTCCCAGCTATATCCTTAGTTTCCCCACAACCATACTCCTCCTGTTCTATCCCCTCCCTTAAGCAGTTTATCTGCTTGCCGATTATCCCTTACAGCAGCGATTCCCCCTCGCATTCTGTTGCAACTCCTTTCCACTGCTCCTTTTGTCGCCAGTCCGTCCCCATAAACAAGCTGGCTGGTTAGAGCATTTCCTCCCCTCTCTTCAGATTAAACTCTCTTCTAAACGATTCAGCCTCTAAACTACTCGGCTGACATTGATGACGTTTGTCTTTTGACGAGGGTCTCTCTTCTCCCGTCCACGATTATGCTGCTCTTTCATTATTTATCATGTGTTGATATTTTACACTGTCCCTACACTACATCTAGAGTGATTTTACTGCTTTTCTTTTGCCCAGGGCTACCACATATTTTTCAGGTATTTACATCAATGTTTAGTCCAGAGCATAAATATGTGTGTGTTTATTTTGTACATCAGGTTGCATAAGTCCAGCTTAATATGCTATTCCTGGTATGTGATATTTTGTATACATACAGAGAAAGAAGCACTCTTGTGATCTTTGACTTAGGTTTGCTGTCAAACATCAGCCATAATAATTACTGTTTTGAACAATATGCAGGTTGTATTACACGAATGGCTATTTTATATGTGACATTATGAAATAAATTTGAGTAGAGATCCTGGGAAAGTGTCAGAATAACAGAATAACACTTAGAGGGACCTTGGGGGAACCCTATACCATTTCAGGGAAATGGCTGTCCAGTCTTTTCTGAAAAACTTCCAGTGATTGAGGGCTCAGAACTTCTGGAGACAAGCAGGTTCACTGGTTAATTGTTCTCACTGTCAGGAAGTTTCTCCTTAATTTTAGATTGCTTCTCTCTTTGTTCATCCATTGCTTCTTGTTTGCGTTCTGCTTCTTTGGAAAATATATTTCCCCCACTTCTTTGTGGCAGCCCTTAAAAGCCTGATGCCTATCACACTCTTGGGCAAAGCATGTGAGCCATTTCCTCCTTTCAGTGATCCATGAAAGTACATCTATAGTATGTAGATAATAAAGTCAAAAAAGGTGAATAACATTTTTACAGAACTATAGATATGTTGAGGCTGGGTGTGATAAGGAATGGCTGGGAGGGGAGGGGCCAGGCGAGGCACCCCTTGACGTGAGTGACATTGAGTTGGCCATGCCCACTCAATCACATGCCCACCAAGCATGCCCACCCAGTCACATGACCACCAAGCTACACCCACCAAATAAGCCATGCCCACAGAACCGGTAGTAAAAATTTTGAATCCTACCTCTGCCTTATACCATCCCTAACCCTTATCTCTAAATTTCTCAGCTTTATCATTTCTTTTAATTTTAGCCAGCTTCCCTTTTCTAAGTTTCCCCAGTCTTTCTTCTAGTATTCTTTTTATTTCCCTCTGCCTGTCGGCCATGTTTTCCCCCACCCTTTTCAGTTCTCTTTTTTGGAGTATCTTCTTATATAATTCCTTCTTCTTCTTCTTGGTCTTGGGAGCCTTATCTCTTTTATTTGTTGTCTCTGTTGTCAATGTCTATATTTTAAGTCCTTTTATGTCCTTTGGCAATGGTCCTTGTTCTCCATATTCATCTAGGCTGTTGTTTTCTTCCTCTAACTCATCGTCTCTGGGCTTTCTTTGTTCTTCTGCAAGCTGCAATGCCATTACTTTATTAATCATTACATCCAGCAGTCTCATCCTTTCTTTTAACATACCTCTCACAGTTTGCAGCTCTGACTTAAATTCCTTGCTTGTTTCTTCCATTTCTTTAATCTATTGGATTATTCTTTGTTTTATTAAAGATCAAATGTTGCTGTTATAGTCCTTGCCAAAAGTCTTCATTTATCTCACTTTCTCTTTCTTCTGTTTTCTTGTCATAGTCAACCTCCAAGAGTCCCAAAATATTGCATTCCTTTATATTTTACTATAGTCACCACTTTTTTTATATAAAGCTTCCGAGGTTCTTGTTGTATTAATAATCTTTTATTCCATTTCTTCTCTCTTTCAAATATTTATACGACCAGTAATTTTCCATAAAAACATAAGAGAGGAAAATCTTTAACCATTAGGTGGTGCTCTATATCTCTTTCTTTTCAAAGTTCTTTCATTTTAATTCTCTTTTCCGTAGTATTAACGTTAAATTTTATCCATTCCAAATAAGTCCAGCATTTTATCCAATGCCTCATTAATGTCCAATTCTGTATATTATTCCAAATTTAATCTCTGATTTCATATAATCCTTTTATTTCTGGTTTTTTCTTTACCTTATATTTTCCTCTTATTCCCCATTCGCCACTACCATTCTTCCAAATGAGGGCTCTTTCTTTCTGCTTTTCGGGGTTATCCAAAAAAATATTCAAAGTCATTTATCCAGTTACATGCTGCTCACCACTTCAACACTCCAGCACAAACTTAAGTCCCAGCAGCTTCCGGTCTTCAGGGCAGCCATTAAACTATCGCTTCTCCCTGTCTTCTAGGGGAGTAAATACCAAGCCAGGCAGGGGAGATGCAGCTCCCCTCAACCCAGCTGGCAGTCTCCCCCTCTTCCCTCACCCCTACAGTGTGGTCAGATGATTCCGGTCCCTCAGGGACCCCTCCAACAGGACAAGCATGGATCAAAGCTGCACACAATCGCGGTCTCTGGTCCATCTTCAACAAACACCCCACCAAAGTCCTTGCCATGGTGATTCTCATGCAAAAACTTCCATGCGTGAACTATTCCATGTCCAAACTAGCCAATTTGGGATGGTCCAAGTTCACAAATGTCATGAAAATTGTGGACATGAATCAGGTGTGTCTTGGCAGAAGAATTTGGGGCTAGACTGAGTAGGAGAAAGGTAATGTCATCTGTAATAGTACACAGTATTATTTCTTATTCCATTCTTATTTCATTCTTCAACATAGTGACTAAATTAGTAGACCAGTGAAATACTGTAGACATAATATATTTAGACTTCAGAAAGTCATTCGACAAAGTAGACCACAACTTACTTCTTGGTTAGCTCAAAAAAAAGTGGGATAGATAGCATCACCACCAGATGGATTCACAACTGGCTGACAAACTGTACTCAACAAGTAGTCCTTAATGGGTCTAAGTCTACATGGAGGGAAGTAAGCAGCGGTGTGCCACAAGGTTCCATCTTAGGCCCAGTACTCTTCAATATCTTCATAAATGACTTAGATGAGGGAATAGAAGAGAAACTTAATAAATTTTCATATGATTCTAAGCTGGCAGGAATAGCTAACACCCTAGAAGATAGGCTCAGACTTGAACACAGGGTCCTATCTAACAAAATGAAATTCAATGTAAAGTAAAGTCCTACACTTAGGCAAGAAAAACCAAAAGTACACATATAGACTGGGTGAAACCAGGCTTAATAGTAGTAACTTTGAGAGGGATCTTGTAGTGCTCGTTCTAGTGAAGAGAAAGACCAGGGGAGACATTTATTTATTTATTTATTTGATTAGTCAATTGCTTACAAGATAATTGGGACGGTAGGCACTTTGGTGCACTTATGCACGCCCCCTACAGACCTCTTAGGAAAGGTGGAGATCAATAGTAGACAGTCTAAGGTTAAAGTTGTTGGGGTTTGGGGAAGAAACCACAGAGTCAGGTAGAAACAATGTCCTATGTGTGGAGGAAGAAAGAGGTAGGAGGGAGAGGGCATGGGGGACCCAGGGGGCTTCTGCCTGCTAGCGCACCACAGGCAGTAGCCATAGGAGATCGCAAGCCGCAAGGGCTCTGGGGGGGGAGTGGAAGGTGAATAGTGGTGGAGTGCAGCTTCTGGCATTGCGGGTGAGAAGTGGTGGAAGCAGAACTGTCCTTTTGGCATCAGGTACAGAACATAAGGAGGTACAGATGGGCAGGTTGTATATGCCACACTTCAGTTCAAAGGTAGGAAGGAAGGAAGGAAGGAAGGAAGGAAGGAAGGAAGGAAGGAAGGGTAGTTGGATTGGATAGGGCAGATTTGAATTCAAAGAGGGGTGGTTGGCATAAGTGGCTAAGAGGAGATAGGGGAGGAAAATCACCAGGAAAATTGGCAGAAGGGCTGCCATACCAAAAAAGGAGCCTTGCTACATTCAGTCTAAAACACCCAGCTGCAGTTTTGCTTTTGCCAAAACCTGGAACAATCATAAGGTTTCAGGTTGCAGCATAGCTGAATCATGCACTACACATAATACCTCAGCTGAACTACTACAAACATGTCTGTTTCAATTTAAAACAGCACCACTTTTCATTTTGTGCATAAATAACCCATGCAGACTTATTTTTAAAGTGCAGTGTGAGAAGACTTACCCTCAGAATTCAGGCTCTTGCTACACACAAAATTTCTTGTCAGGAATACAGGAATGAGAGGAGGAAGGTGAACAAAGCAATTCTACCTAAGACTATGGATTGCAGAAAAATTGTGATAGATTAACAATATCTTCTGAGTCAGAACAACAGAATGGGAGGCTAATTGGAATAGATAGCAGGTGCTGGTGACACCATTTCAAGAGAAACGGGTAATAGGACCATGCAAGGAGATCCCATGAACTCAAATACGGATTCACTACAGTGGTGGGATTCAATTTGTTTTTACTGCCGGTTCCATGGGCGTGGCTTTGCAGTCATGTGGCTGTGTGGTCATGTGACTGAGTGGGCATGGCCAATTCAATGTCACATTGAGGGGTGCCTCACCTGGCCTCTCCTCACCCGTCCCCTTCCCAGCCATTCTTTGCCTTGTCTTGCATGTTATGATGAGAGAGGAAGCTTTTTCAAAGTCATCTTCCCTTGATACTAGCCAATAAGATGAGATTTTGCTTTCAGAAGACCTGATGGACATTTCCAAGTATTATTTATCACCTTTCTCTTGGTAAGACTGAGTGGAGAGATTTAATTGTTCTCACTGTCAGGAAATTTATTATTTCTAGGTTGGATCTGTTTGATAAGTTTTCATCTCACAGATCCATCTCACAGCTACTTCCAGTTGAGCCAGGCACCACTGTTCTATACATTTTTTCTTGCCTGTGTAAAATCTTACTTTACTCTCCATTAAATTGCATTTTTGGTGAGAAATGATGTTCTACAGTGGTATTCAGTTTACTACAACAATTTTTGCAAAATGCATTAAAGCTTGACAAATACATCTCTGCTTATGCTGATAAAGATTATTCTTTTTGAACATTAAAGCACACAGTCAAGCAAATATTTCCAATCCTACAATTGAAAACACATTTGAAAGGCATTTTCAAAGCAGTCAGTTACTGGATGTCTTACCATTCTTTTTCTTCTCCTTTAATTAAATCTTTCTGCTTTATTTTTTTTTTTAGGCCTTATTGCAATATTCCAAAATTTTACCGATCCTTCACAAAGAACCACTTGTAATTTAACTGGAATACATTGTTTTCATTCTCAGTTTTTCTGGTTACAGAACTCACCATTTCTCCCTTTAATGAAGTTTGTATGCACTTGCAAGAAAAGGAAGCATTTATCTTTGGAGCCTGGCTGCATCCCCCAAGTGATGATCCTATCACCAGTGGCTACCGCTGCCTCGCAAGACAGCCAAGCCCGAGTCCACCAGCTGCTTCTGGACAGTCTCCCAAAGACAGCGCATGAAGGGGTGATCGCACCCGGCCCCGTGTTGCCCAGGAAACACTGGTGGGATGGCGGCAGACATTTTAACCCATGCACGTGGGGCACTGGGGGAATCTGTACCTGGAGTGACTTCTGCAAGCTGACTGGGTGGGGAAGGCTGATACTTCCAGTGCCCACGAGGAACCCAGACTTGGAGCAGTTTTGGAGCTTAACAAACTGCTCCTCTGCCCCAGCCATGCATTTTCAAACAGCTGTTGAAAACACATGGCTGGGGCAGGGGAGTGGTCCTCCTTAACAAGCTCCAAAAGTGCTCTGAACCTGGGTTCCTCGTGGGAGCTGGAAGTATTGGCCTTCCCCGCACAGTCAGTCTGCACTCCTCTCTCACTCCAGGCACTGATTCCCCCAGGTTAAAATTTTCTGCAGGGAGGAAAGGTGCACTGAGGCCACCAATGAGCTTGTTAAGGCATGCAAATTGCAATATGCTGCCACTAAGCTCCCTGGCTTCCTTGCACGAGCATGGAAGAAAATTGGACACTGCAGCCAGATCTGGGCCTGGACCAGTGCAGCATTAAGTCCAGATACTCAATCTACTCCTGAAGCTCCCAATGCCCGAACCAGTGAGCTGGAAGAGAGATTCTTTGTTGTGCTGGTGAGTATGGTCGGGCAAGGCTGGAGTCAGGGAATAGCATGTTCCCCAACCCGACAGAGGTGAATGGTGAGCGGGCAGAGACTTTGGGGCAAAGCCAGAGCTGGGGAATGTCATGTCCCTGGGCCCTGACCCAAAGCGAAGGGTGAGTGGGCAGCATGCTTACCTTTGGTGAGCAGAGCAGGTGAGGGGCGGAGGCAAGGCAGGGTGGTGAGGCATGGAGATTAACTGGGCCACGTGGCAAAGGCAAGATATAGGGCAGGGCAGGGTGGGGTGGGCAAGGTAGGCAGGGACAGCCAGTGTGCAATTGGTTCTATGAGAGCACGTTTCATGTGCAGCACTTAAAACTGCCCTCTGTGTCAGTGCTGGTGAGCAGAGCTGTTTTTTAGCTCAGCTGAGGCGCAGCAATCCACTCGGCTGTGTGAATCAGCTGTGTTAAAAAAACAAGGGAATATAGGACAGGACAGGAAAGGGCATGGATGGGTGGGTGAGGCCAGCCAGTGGTGGTATTTGCTGGTTGTCTGAACTACTCTAAATTACCGCTACTGGTATTCCAGAATGGGTCCGAACCGGCTGAATACCACCTCTGAAATAGAACCAGAAGGATGTGAAGCTCTTCAAATATCTGAAACTTTTTCTTCTGCTTCTGTGGTTGCTACAATGTAAAATTGCAGCTTCACTTCCACATAAGAAGAAGACTAAAGTGCAGTTTAATGTGATGAGCTGTCTAACAATATGAATAGTTGGGTCAATTAATTTTAGCATCTCATTAAACTCTCTAGTTATTCAAGCTTTATGGGGTAGTAAGACTGACATTACTTTCACATACTTCCTTTCTTTTTCAATATAACCAGCCATAGGTTTTATTTTGTTTTCTTCATGCTAATGGAATGTCACACTTATATTTCTCTCACAGTTGGAAGCTCAACTGTCAGCACTCTAAATATGGCTTGAACCCGACCAATCTAGTTCATATTCATAGGGCCTTGATGGCTCAGGCTGTTAAATGCCTACATTTAAGTTCCAGCTGCCTACAATTACTGTGGGCTCGAATCCCACCAGGCTCAAGGTTGACTCAGCCTTCCATCCTCTCGGGGTAGGTAAACTGAGGACCCAAGATTGTTGGGGGCAATTAGCTGACTTTGTAAAAATGCCGCTTAGTAATAAGCAGGCATATACAATGGAATGAAGGCTATTGCTGAGCACACTGGGTTGTATCCCCAAAAATTGTAAGCCGCTCTGAGTCTTCGGAGAAGGGCGGCATATAAATCTAATTAAAAAATAAAAAAAAATCTTTGATCAAACATAAATATTGTTTTGGGCAATAAGTAGCTGTGAGGTTAAAATTTGTTCAAACATTTACTGGTGTTAAAAGGGGATGGGTGTCTGTAGCAAGGTGAGAAATGCCATAAGCTTTTCTCAATAATATTAGAATTCACTGATCCATCCCATATTTGTTTCCTCTGGAACTATCAGAGTTGTGTCATCAAAGCGTGTGTCTGACAGCTGCTTTCTGTCATGCTCTTTTACAGGGTAGTCCAAAATTGCAACCAGTATTGTGAACCTTTTGGTACTGTACAAAGACCTATGTTCAGAAGGAAGCAAGTCATCCCCACCCACAAGAGCATGTCAACAAACTGTCTACAGGATTGTACAAAGTGTGGCATCCCAGAAAAGTGAAAAAAAGTCAAAGCCTACTTTTCTTTAAACCATTGTTTGTAATATTTATTTTTCAACTGCAGCAGGATTTAGCTTGACAGGATGGTTTGGGATTTGGGATTTAGCTTGACAGGATGTTTTAATACACTCTGCTGTATAATTTAGAGGCTGCTGTGGATGAGGCAGCTGTACATGGAACTGATGGAATGCTACTACAACAGTAGATCTAATGAGATGAAGTGTATGAGGGAACTATGGATGGACAGAAGATCTGCTTTCACATTAAGAAACAGCTAGTTACCTAATGCTTCAACATAGTGAAGAAGAAGCTGTTATCACAACTTGAGATAAAACAGCCACACTTTACATTCCATTCTGGAAGAATTGTATGTGTAGCCAATCTGTGAAGCTGGAACATTACTACTACTCTCTTCAATACAAAGCACAGCTGATGATAAGAGGCAGAAGATCATAGATAAAATAGCTACTATCAAGACATGAGACTAGTTACCAAGACTCAGCAGAGATGTGCCATCAGATAGTATGCTAGAAGATGCCAGTAAAGCCCTCACAATAGAATAGAATTCTTTATTGGCCAAGTGTGATTGGGCACACAAGGAATTTGTCTTCGACAATCCCTACTACCACAATAACTCAAACCAAGGAAGTGAAATATTCTACAGCCATTATAATCCTGGAGATGCTTGGCTACACAATCAAGAAGAAGTACATACCGTGTCTGGAAATAAGATCAAGGCAACTTAGTGGAATTACCGAAGGGTGTGAAGATTAAACATTTAGCTACTGGGAAAAAAATGCAAGACCATCTGAAGCCCTTGAGGCTGCTAAAGAAAGGCTCATGGCACAGGCTACCAGACTAAGGAGATACACTAGAGAAGCAGAGGCCAAGAAGCTAAATGCCCCATTCTCCATGATATAATAGCAACTGTAGTGCAATAACACAATAACAGCAGAGTCACCAACAGCAGAAACTGAACAGTACTAGAAGTATATATGGAGAAAGAAGACACGTAACACCAGTGCAATGGCTGCAAGACCTGAGAACAGACAACAGCAGTCTCCCAGAATAGGAACCACAATCACCATCATAGTAGCAGACATCCAACAGTGGGTTAAGAAGAACTGGACAGTACCTGGCCCAGGCATGATCCAAACCTATTGGTTAAAGAAACTAACAGCAGTGCATGAATGCCTATCACCACAGATGAACTAGCAGCAGGCTCCCATCTAGACTGGCTAACCCAAGGAAGGACAATGCTGATCATGAAAGACCCTAATAAAGGAACAGCATAATCCAATTAACAGCCAATAATCTGCCTCCCCACAAGTTCTTTCAGACACTAGAGCTACCAAACTATGGCAACATATGTGCCAGTATATAAGCACAGCTCAGAAGCAGTGGTGGTATTCAATTTTTTTTACTACCAGTTCTGTGGACATAGCTTGGTGGGCATGGTATAGCTTGGTGGGTGTGGTGTGGCTTGGTGGGCATGGCTTGGTGGGCATGGCAGGGGAAGGATACTGTAAAATCCCCATTTCCACCCCACTCCAGGGGAAGGATATACTCAGCCAGACAGTGTTGGCTGGCAACCCCCAGGGATAGGGCCTTCTCTGTGGTAGCACCCACCCTGTGGAACCAACTCCCTTTGGGGCTCCGATTGGCCCCGGACCTCCGTTCCTTCTGCCATGACCTGAAGACCTGGTTTTTTCAGCAATCTGGCCTTGGACTGAAGTGGAGTGGGATGGGTTTTTTAATTGTTTTTAGATTAGTTTGTGGGTTTTAAATTTATTGGGCTTAATGTTTAATAGTATTTTATCTAATTTATTTGTATTCATATTTTAATGTTGTGAGCTGCCCTGAGTCCTCAAGGAGAAGGGCAGCATATAAGTCCAATAAAATATAAATAATATATATATATATATATATATATATATACTGTAAAATCTCCCTTCCTCCCCACCCCACTAACCTGCTTTCCAGCTCCATTCTCCTGTGCAGGTCAACAAAAGAAGATCCAGCTGATCAGCTGGGACTTGGGAGACAGTGAATAAATGGGGGCGGGGCCAACCAGAGGTGGTATTTACCAGTTCTCCAAACTACTAAAAAATTCTGCTACCGGTTCTCCAGAACCTGTCAGCTGAATACCGCCTCTGCTCAGAAGGGCATTCAGGACAACATTGGAAGTCAACTCAAGATAGCTCACACAACTGACTACCAAATGCAGCATATGCCAAGATGGTATACTCTCTCCAGTGCTATTTTGCAAAGGTGTGAGCCCCCTCAGTCAGATAATTATGAAGACTGGATACGGATACAAGTTCAAGAATGGAACTACCGTCAGCCATCTCTCTACATGGATAACATCAAGTTGCATGCAAAGAATGAATGTGGCATCACTTGCTGATTCACCTTAGATGGATCTACAGTGAGGAGACTGGGATGTCATTCAGATGGTAGTCAAGAGAGGGAAAGTAATCAAGAGTAGAATTACCAGCAAGTCACATAGCAGATATACAGACTAATTACCAGCATCTTGGCATCCCACAGTCACATGGAAACCATGAGGAGGAGGCAAGGAAGACAGCAACATCCAAGTACCACCAAAGGATCAGATGGTTCTAAAGAGCAAGCTCAATGAGAAGAACAAGATCCATGCCATCAATATGGATGTCTGCCAGCCATCAGATATCTTACTGGTGTAGTGAGGTGGCCAATGAAGGACATGGAGGTTGCTAATGTGAAAATTTGGAAGCTACTCATAATCTACAGAGGTTTCCAGCCCAAATCCAGCACACAGAGACTGCATACCAGCTGGAAAGAGGGAAGTCAGGGTCTGGTGACTGTTCAAGCCGCTGTCATGAACTGAACCCAGAGCATCCAGGAGTATATTTATTTATTTATTTATTTATTTTGACTTGTATGCCGCCCCCTCTCCAAAAGGACTCGGGGCAGCTCACAACTAAAAACATAACAATAATTAATTACCTAAAAGCAAATTAAACATGGTACAAGTCAAATACTAAATTTAAAACACCAAAATTAAAACACAATCAACCCCCCGCCCAGGAGGTCAGCACAGCCTGGACTGTGCAAATAACCAGGTCTTTAAGTCGTGGCGGAAGGTGCGAAGATCAGGGGCCAGCCAAAGCTCCAGCAGAAGCTGATTCCATAAAGTGGGAGCCGCCACAGAATAGGCCCTCCCCCGGGTCACCGCCAAATGACACTGAGTCATGGACGGCACCCCGAGGAGCCCCCGTCTGTGCACTCGTACAGGGCGGTTGGTATTTGATGCTGGCAGGAGTCACTCTCGTAAATACCCCGGACCCATGCCATGTAGGACTTTGAATGTTAACACAAGACCTTGAATCTCACTCGGAAGACAACCGGTATATCAGTAAGATGGCACTCAAAGATGAGGTGCTGAGAGAATACCTGAGGCATCAGCAAAGTGGAAGATCAAGCAGAGCAACTGCCATGGCAAAAAATATCCTATATGGGATGTTCCATTAACAGATAGCTGAGGCGGCAGATAGTAGGGAATTTATATAATTTTCTATTGAAGGCTTATTATCCCTATTGTTTTCCTGTCGTTTTGCCTAAATATAAAGAAACTGCAGGTTTTTAGACATTATAGACTATGAATATATCTTATTTTCAAAGTGAAACTCCAAATAACTCAAATTAAATAGCAACTTCTTGTTATATATCTTTGAATCTTGAATTTGAATCAAATCAACAGTGAATCACATCTTAATTACTGGAATAGTAAAATGACTAAGAGCCAAGTAACAAGACAAAAGTAGATTTGGGCAGACCTGTATGTTAGCAGTGAGGACAAAGCAAAGTGTTTGGCTGTGGTGTTCCAGGAGAAACCTTTGAAGGAACAGCCATCTAATTTGGGAAAATGACTGACAGAGGGAAGGCTCAACCAATATGCCAGTAATATTTGTTTAAACTACTCTCTTTTTCCACAGGCTTGTATAGTATAACAGGAAACAGACTTTTAGTTTTAATTTCTTGCATTTCACAATAAAAGTCTTTTAGTTGTTCTTCAATCCCTCCCCTATTTTTAAACTGGAGATTAATGCTGGTTGATACACAGTCATTTCAATTAAACAGACTCTTGCTCTCAGCACTTTCCCTGACATTTCTTAAATGGGAATAAGCTATAACAGCACACATTCTTGTCTAGTCTGGTTTTATTTTTAAAGTCTGTTCATCACTGAAAAAGCATAACAATATGTCTTTGCTAGAATAAACATTTTATTCGAAGGGGCAATAGAAAAGTTTTATTATTACTGATTGATTGATTGATTGAATTTTTATAGCCACTCCTCTCAACAAGTAATTCTGTGCAATGAACAATATTGTTGTATGTATCAAGGAATAAAAATAAAAATTGAAATACAAAGCAGTTAAGGAAATATCATGGTCTACAGTTGCTATCCAACCAAGAAATGAATCCCTTCATTCACACAGAGCCACAAGCCCAGGCACATTACTGGCACTGAGGACTTTAAAATTTATTAAATAGTCTAACATATTACATTTCTGGATAGTGTGAAAATTATTTTCATTAAGTTCTTTACATGAATATCACTTTATAGACATATTTGGTGAAATGTGCCATTCTGTTGATGCATGTTTAGCCGAGAACAGCACAATGTGTCCCACTGTTACAGTTAATTTAGGAATATGAATAGTAGAAACTAAAAATACATCTTTGTCATTTCAGAATATTCCTTACTAAAATCCTAAGAATAGCCAGAGGATTGTAGACATCTCAAAAAAGAATGAAATATTATTTTGGTGAATACGTGTAAAACTAATGAATATTGCAGCATTTTATCATCTATACTTATGAGCTAAGCAGACCTCACTGATAACAGTGAGGTAAATGGTAGAATCTCTGTAATCAAGATTAATATTTTACCAAAGATGCTTTTTATTATTTCAGATATTACCAATACTCACAACTGACAATCCATTTAAACCATGTCAGAAAGATATTTCTAAGTTCATATGGCAAGGGAAAAAACCAAGAATTAGATATAAGCTACTGCAAGATGGGACACAGTGGCTCAGTGAGCTTGTTGATCAGAAACATCAGCAGTTCAACGGTTCGAATCCCTAGCACTGCATAATGGAGTGAGCTCCCGTTACTGGTCCCAGCTTCTGCCATCCTAGTAGTTCAAAAGCATGTAAAAATGCAAGTAGAAAAATAGGGACCACTTTGGTAGGAAGGTAACAGAGTTCCATGCACCTTCGATGTTTAGTCATGGAGGCCACATGACCAAGGAGATGTCTTTGGACAGCGCTGGCTCTTCGGCTTTGTAACAGAGATGAGCACCGAAACGACTAGCACGTATGTGTGAGGGGAACCTTTACATTACTGCAAGATGCTAATGAATATGTAAAATGTATGATTCAGTGGGCAAGGAATTGTGGATATAACATGATGCTTGAACAATGTGAAAATATGTAGACAAAAGGTTTAAAATTTACATTAAATTATAATCTAAAAGAAAATTTCTATAAGATGATGTAATCATTGGTATTTAACACCAGGTAAGTTATCTAAGCTGTATAAAGGTGTATTTACGGGAGACCCTGCTGCCAGCGACTGTTTCCCATTGTCCTGTGCGCTCTCACAGACAGGGCCTCCTCGGGGTTCCATCAGCCAGACAATGTAGGTAGGGCCTTCTCCATGGGAGCACCCACCCTATGGAACCAACTGCCCTTGGAGCTTCGGGTGGCCCCTGACCTCCACTCTTTCTGCCGGGGCCTAAAAACATGGCTGTTCCAACTCACTGACCTGGACTGAGGGCGGGCTATATGGGGAGTTTTAATGATTGCTTTTTAGTGTTTTAAATTACAATTTGGATTTCTATTGGATTTAATTTCTTTTTAACTGTATATTTGTATCGTTTTTATTGTACGCCGCCCTGAGTCCTTAGGGAGATGGGGCGGCTTAGAAATCCAATCAATCAATCAATCAATCAATGTTAAATCAATGTTGGAAGTGTAAAAGTAAAGAAGGGCCCTGCCCCACTCCTTGCCCCTCTCCTCCCAGCCACTCCTTGTGTGGCTGACTTTTTGCCTAGGTTTGTCCGGCTGTCAGGGGGGGAATGGGGCCTGGGGAGGAGGTGCCTCACCTGCTGTGGGTGCCAGTGGGTGGAGGGTGGCCAGGGACTGCAAAGTGTAGCCACCCACATCGTCCTTCCACCAGCCAGCCCTCCCCTGACCACCTGCCAGCCTGTGCCCTTCAGCTGAGTGCGGCAAGCCAGGCCAGATCTCTTTCCCCCGCCATCAGCCTTACCTTCCAGCCTGCAGGGCTCACACCGCTCTGCTCACCATGGCTGCCCACCAGGGTAAGGCCAAGAGTGGGAAAGGGAGACCCGCTCTGTGCCCACCATGCTTGGCTGAAGGGCATGGGCTGGTGGGTGGGCAGAGGTGGGCCGGCTGGCAGAGGGGTGATGTGGGCAGTGCTGCCTCATAGTCTCTAGCCACCCCCTGGGCACTGGCAGCTGCCTCTTCCCCAGGCCCCTGTCCAGTCCCCCCGACAGCCGGACAAACCTAGGCAAAAAAATAGCCATGCAAGGAGTGGCTGGGAGGAGGCTCTGGGCAGTGGGCAAGTGGCAGCGGCTCAGTCCTGACTCACCTTCCTCTCTGCCACCTGCCACGAGAGGAAGGGAAGGGCAGGCAGGGATTGGGGGTCGTGGCCAGCCTGAAAAGCCGAACCACTGCCCATCCCAGAGCTGCCAGCAGGGGTGGACAAAGTGGGGGCTGCAGCTTGAAGTTCACAGCCTCTCACCTCTCTCTCATGCATGCATGCATGCATGCATCCTGCCTGCCTGCCTGCCTGCCTGCCTGCCTGCCTGCCTGCCTGCCTATCTATCTATCTATCTATCTATCTATCTATCTATCTATCTATCTATCTACCTACCTACCTACCTAATCTCATTTAAAATGACTGGACAGCATACAAATAAAACTGTTATGTATGTAGGTTTAAAGTCATTGGTTTAGTTTGAACTGTTCTTGTAAAATGTTAGAAATGAATGGTTTAAAAGTGCGGGAAAACCCTGCACTCTGATTGGCTGTCAACTGCGGCTGCTGGCTATAAGTAGCAGCCGCAGCCCAGCCAAATCGGGTCCGTTCTGAGCTGTAGTCACTAATAAACTAAAGAGCTTGAAGCACTCCGCGTCTGTCTCTTCATGCACACTTAACAAAAACCAATTACACAAATGATTTATTCTTTAGTATCCTGCTCTGCATAAGGTTTGCACAGTATTAAAACAACATTTTAAAGAGCATAAATGCAAAAATCAGCAGAAACTATAATAATAGCAATAAAAATATAATAAGACAATAGAAAATAGAAATACCAGTAAAAGTTATAAAAATGCTAAAAAAACAAAAATCCTGAGAAAATAAAAAGAATTTGCTCTCAAAGAATGATTATAAAAGTGGTTCAGTTACTCTGTAGGGCAGAAGCACCATCACTGAAAATGCCCTTTTACCTGCCTTGCCATCACTTTTAGAAGCTCCTTTTCAGTTACAGACAAACTGTTCAACCTGTGATTCTTTGCTCCTGAAATCACTGCTATGAGATCCTGTGCCTTTCAACTCAGATATAAGTTTGGTTTGTGTTGATACAACATGATTATCCTTTAAAAGCTTGGTTTTCACACTTAAAACTAATGTTCTGACTATCTATGTATCTGTGTGTGTGTGTGTGTGTGTGTGTGTGTGTGGTGTTTCCACAAATGTAACTAGCGTTGGGAGACAATTGTTTGAAAAGCAGAATAAAACTACAGCAAGTAGAGGAATAATAAATAAAATAGTATTAAAAAATTAATGTAGTCTTATTCCAAGACACTGTGAGAGGAAATATGAATATGAATAAAATGGCTCAAAAATTAGGGGTGTCATCTTTATCGCTTAAAGTAACCACAGCATTTAAGATATATTTTATTAAAATATTATATTAAGCTTGTATAATGCTTGACTCTCAATGACTTTGAAATATGGTGATCTTTAGTCAAAAAGATCTGATATTCTGAAGATGGAAATGTGATTTAAAACTGAATGGTTTAAATTTTTTCCTGTATTTGTACAACGTTAAATTTGTTTTATTTTCTAACTTCTTGTTATACAGTTTTTATACTATTTATGGTGGTACTTCTAGCAAATTTGAAACAATAATAGAATACATAATAAATAAATGTCCAGCAAAGTAGGGAAATGGTTGTAGTAGTGTCAAGTATTATAAATAGAAGGTATCATTCAAAGTCAACTGTAATATGGAATAATAGGTGTTAAGTGGGCACGCAGAAGGAAGAGGCAGGACTGTAGGAATTGCAAAAAACTGTTTATTTGATGTGATAGTCTCATCACATTGTTGATATTCTCTTGATATGGTGGACTAAGTCAGCTGCTCCCTTGGAATAACATGATCACAAGTGTCCCTGTCACCTGGAGAGAAATCATGTTAAAAGACTTCCCATAAAAGTCACTGCAGCACTATCATCCCATGCCCTCCCCCTTAAAAATATGTGTCCAAGGGTGACCATGGAGAGAGTCAATAAAACAAAATGTCATGCTTAACTGAGCAATCAAAACCTGTCCTTCTGAATCACTTATATCATATACTTATATCATATACTCCTAAGAACTCAAATGACTTTGATGTCCCTGGTGGCATCTACTATTTTGATTCTCTTGACTCAACTGCACAGATGTCCCTCTGGATATGTATTGGATAGATGCAATCTGTAATGTTTAAATGTACTGCTACAGTGTTTATATTTTTAAAAATCACTCTAGGGAGCGGGGATCAACAGTGTTAAAATGTAATAGCCACATGTGGCATATATACATATCATTAAATAATGTATTTTGGATGTTCAATAGTAGTAAATACATAGAAAGGGAAATTGTATCTCATTGAGGCCTTTGAGGTGAGGGGCTGGGCAAGGTGAGCCACCCTGTGAGGCAAGGCCGTGTGTGACAAGGAGTGGCAGGGAGAGGTTAGGCGAGGCACCCCTCAACATGAGTGATGTTGAGTTGGCCATGCCCACCCAGTCACATGACCACCCAGCTATGCCTACCCAGCCAGTCATTAGGGCAGGGAACAGGTTGTTAAATTATTTGAATCCCATCACTGAATATAAGTATTTTTATTTCCACATGGAGACCACTTTTGAATTTTCTGCTTGAAGTGGAAAAGAATGAAACCTTGATTTGGGGTTTTGCCAATTAGATTGATAGATCTTTATAGAAATGGCTTGTTTATATTATTATGAAAAAAACAAAAACTTGTGATTTGATGTTAATGCCTTATTTACTGCAACAGAGAAAGTCAGAAGTCAATGTTTCTTTTTATTTTTTTTCTTATCCTCCCTCACCTCTCTTCCCCCTGTCCCTCCACACCATTTTCCTATTTACTTTCCTATTTTGTATCTTATTTTATTTTATAACCCAATAAAAATGTTAAACAGAAAAAAAATATAGCTTACTGCCTTTGGTTTAGAGTCCAGTCTATAGAATAATGCTGAACATGTCTATGTATGCTTCACCTGGTTCTGCAAGCCCATCACAGAGAAGCTGAATTAATCCTGTGTCACCCATGAGTAGACAAAAGAACCCCTCATCTTGAGAAGGAAGAGAAAGCTTTTAAGTGGAGAAGTTCCCATTTACAGATTGTTTTTTCTAATAATTATTGTTTCTTTTAACTTGTGATTGGACCCAGACTTATTTAGGCTTAGAAAAATCTTTGTGAAATCAGTAGTGATGTCATTCATCTTTTTCTTGTCTGAGCTAAAAAAATGGATCCAAGAGTTTGAAATATCAATTTCATTCAGTTTTGTAAAAATCACTGAACTTTAAACATTATTGTATCAGGAAGAGGAAGAGGAGGAAGAGGAAGAATGAAGCTACTTCTGCACTCCTCCCCCAACACGGCTACTAAATGATAGGAACTTTTCTTTCTCCTGCCGACAATCTGCTAATTTTGGTGTCAACGCTGGTTCTTTGCTAGTGGTAATCCCTGGATTTGAATGGGAGTACTTAGGAATGACCCAAGATGACTTTTGGATGGCTGCGGATACCACCACCACCACCGTAGGAAGAGGAATAAAACATCAATTTTCTTTGAGCAGCTAGGAAGAAAGAAAAGACTAAACAGTAGGCAAGAATTTTAGGCAGTGAATTACAAATATTTGTACCCCAATATAGAGAGTAGTTCTTCATCTTTTCTTTCCATACACATTACATTTTTTCCCTTTCCCTTTCTAACATTTTTACTATATTTCAGGCTTTCTTTTCACAATGTAAAACTTTCTCCATATTCCCCAGTTTTGTACCTGGATCTTCTTTAATTTAATTTAATTTAATTTAATAATTGGACTTGTATGCCGCCCCCTCTCCGAGAGGACATGGGGCGGCTCACAACTAAAACAACAACAATAAATACATTAAAAAACAAATTAAACAGTACAAGCCCAGATTAAAAATGATTTAAAACCCCCTCCCCTAGATGTCAGTCCAGCCCAGCCTGTTCAAACAGCCAAGTTTTCAGATCGTGGTGGAAGGAGCGGAGATCCGGAGCCAAACGGAGCCCCACGGGGAGTTGGTTCCACAAGGCAGGAGCCACTACAGAGTAGGCCCTTCCCCGGGGCACCGCCAGCTGACACTGTCTTGTGGACGGTACCCCGAGAACTCCCAGTCTGTGCGCTTGCACAGGGTGATCGACATTCGATGTCGGCAGGAGACGCTCCCGCAAATACCCCAGACCCAAGCCATGAAGGACTTTGAATGTTAATACCAACACCTTGAATTTCACTCGGAGGGCAACCGGCAACCAATGCAACTCACGCAGGAGGGGCGTAACATGGGAATGCCGGGAAACTCCCATCACAACCCGTGCAGCCACATTCTGCACCAGCTGAAACCTCCGGATGGTATGCAAGGGCAGTCCTAAACAGGGAGCGTTGCAATAGTCGAGTTGGGACGTGACAAGTGCATGAGTGACCGTGCAAAGGGCATCTCGGCCAGGTATGGGCAAATCTGGCAAACCAGCCGAACCTGGGCAAAGGCCCCCCTGGTCACGGCCCCCATGTGCTCCTCCAAACCGAGCCATGAATCCAGGAGGACCCCCAGGTTTCGTACCCTGTCCACAGGGGGCAACACCTCTCCCCCTATGACCAAAGATGGAATTTGTTGACTGGTCCAAGATGCCTGTATACACAGCCACTCCGTCTTAGCCAGATTGAGCTTTAGTTTGTTCCTACCCATCCAGATCCGTACCGCATCCAGACAACGAGATATCACGGAGAGGGCATCACTGATTTGGTCTTGAAGAGCTTTGGATTAGCATTTTCAAATTTTTATCCAAGTTGATGTGCTCCAGACTTTCATATATCCACTATGAATTAGTAAATATATTTTTTTCTAACTAATACTTAGGTTATCTTGTTAAACGGATAAAACTTACCAGGGCTTCTAAATGGAATTGTGGCATTATGCTAGAATTACTTTGAATAGCTTATTTTATTTATTATACTTTATATGTTTCAAAACATACTGACCTTTTCTAATTTGGAAACCACTGTTTTTCTGCAGATATGGTGTCTGAGCATCCTCTCTACAGGGGCAAGTGAGTAATCTCATTTAAGAAACATAAAATTGCTTTCCACTTGTAAGGAATTCATAATCATAAAGTTAATGTGTATCTCATCTAATATGCCAAAATATAATCTGTTCCACACTATGTGGGGGGAACCTATAGAGAATAGAAAATAAAGATTGGAACATAGGCACATGGAAAAGTGATAGAATAGCTGTCTTTCCTATCTGAGAAGACAGCCCACTGAAACCTATAAACTGGGTTTCTGAATAAGTATGCACAGAATAGATACGTTAAATCTATTATACTAAAAGTGATGCTATTGGTTTATTTTACTTGTAAGTATCTTTGGGAAGAAAAGTTTGGCAATTCCTTATTATCTGTGAATAATAATTGATTTTTTTTTCTTTAGAGCATCATTAAGATCTACTTGTTCCATCCAGCACAGGAATAAGACCTATTGTGAATGAAAGTTGGAATCTACCTAGCGCTATGATGGCGAACCTATGGCACGTGTGTCACAGGTGGCACGCAGAGCCATTTGTGCTGGCGCGCGAGCTGCAGGCAAACTTACCTCACTGCACATGTGTGCGCCTCACAGCTGATTTTCGGCCAGTTTGAGGCCTTTTTCGACCTCCCAAAGGTTTGTGGAAGGCTTCTGCAGGCTTCTACAAGCTTTGTAGGCCAAAATCCTGTTTTCGGAAAAACAGGAAGTGATGAAACGGGGCTAGATTTCAGCCTACAAAGCCCTCCTCAAGCCTTTGGGAGGTTGAAAAAGGCCTCAAACCAGCCAAAAATCAGCTGTGAGGTGCAGTGCAGGTAAGAGGGTGGCGGGGTAGATGGGTGTGGGATAGTGCATGCATGCATAGGGGACGTGAGGAGGGGCACACATTTCCTTCTGGGTGCTGGCATGCGAGTGCGAGCATGCAAACGTGCACACAAGTTTTGGCACAGGAGCCCAAAATGTTAGCCACCACTGGCCTAGTGCATGACTTTGCATATTTGCAGTTTATTATTTTCATGTCCATTTTGTTTGTATTGGAGGTGGGGGTGAAAAGATTGCTTTTTATTTTATAGTGATCTTCATTTTTAGCTACCCAGAGCTTTCAGGAACTGGTGTCACACAAATGCAGTAAATAATATAAATAAGTAAATAAAATGTTTATTATAAATGTAAAATATATTCATGTATTCTCTTCAGGGTTTTCTCTATAGTTTTCTGGAAAATATAAATCTTTTTTTTAGCCTGTGGTCAACTATTGGGATGAAGCTAGGAAAGACACACAGGGCAAATAGAGTATATTTTGTAATTGCCATAATTCATATATGCACTTATGTAATATAATGTTAAGATTAGTATTCAAAACTCCAGCTACTTTAAAATAAAATGAGCATTCTTAAAATGTCCTGCATTAGATTTTGGAATAAGACAATAATTTATACTGCCAAAACAGCCCTTGAAGAAGCACAGGGTATTTGCCAGTGGAATATTTTGGAATATATTCTCTCCCTAGATAAAAATATGCAGCCCCCGCCGCAAAAAAACAAAAAACAAAACACAGACACTTAAAAAAGAGACATCATCAAATAGACTTTTAAAAAGTCACATCAACAAACACACCTGAGATAAACAGAAAAATACCTCAGACTGCAACCCCACAAAAAGGATGATAGGAGATTCTATTCTCAAAGGAATGGAACCAGCCATCTCTAGACCAAACATACAATCTAGGGAGGTATGTTGTCTCCCTGGAGCAAAAATTAAAGATGTGGCTGAGAACCTTACCAAAATAATTAGACCCACAGATTACTAAACTTTCCTCCTCTTTCACAAAGAACTTAAGTACAATTTTGAGAGATTATAAGCGACTAGAATTTGACACCCCTGAACGAGGTGATAAAGTTAAGGAGCTAGGAACACAAGAAGTGTTCTCATCAGTACTCCCAACAAAAGCCAACATCCATTGAGGGAAAAAATTCTAGAAATAAACCACTGACTAAAGGGTTGGTATCACCAAGAAAACTTTGGTTTCCTGGACCATGAATTGCATTACCTACAAGGACTCTTGGCAAGGGATGGGCTGCACCTCACAAAAACAATGGAAAATTTACTAGGAAAAAGACCGGCCCAACTCATCATAAGAGCTTTAGACTAAAATTGAGGGGGGATGGTGACCAATCTTTAGAATCTCTAGATCACAAAACCAACTATAAATCCTAAGAAAACAAATCTAACAATGAGGTAGGGAGTGATGAGGAAAAAAACACAAACAACACAGTGGTGGGATTCAAATTTTTTTACTACCAATTCTGTGTGCGTGGCTTATTTGGTGGGCATGGCTTGGTGGTCATATGACTGGGTGGGCGTGCTGTGGTGATAGATGTTTCCCCCTCTTCTTAGGTGAGAAGGCCAGATAGATACAGATACAGATTAACAGGGTTGGAAGGGACCTTGTAAGTCACCTAGTCCAACCCCTGCCCAAGCAGACCCTACACCATTTCTGACAGATGGCAGTCCAGTCTCTTCTTGAAAGCTTCCAGTGATGAAGCTCCCACAACTTCTGAAGGCAAGCTGTTCCATTGGTTGATTGTTCCCACTGTCAGAAAATTTATCCTTATTTCCAGGTTGAATCTCTCCTTAATCAGTTTCCAACCATGATTCCTTGTCTGGCCAAAGATGTCATGGCAAACCACCAATAGCTTTTCTACTCTTCTTCTACACTGAAACTGTAATGACAGCCCTGCTACCTAGCTTGTTCAACAGGGCATAATTGCAGAGCATGCCAAGTTACATTTCTGCTTTTTCAAGACTATAGGATGCCATTTCAACCTGGCTATGAGAAAGAGTCTTATGGATGCACATTTATAATTATATGTTGGATCGTAGTTAGAAAAAATGTCAATACCTATGAACTTATCACCATGTCTTGCCAAAACATATCATTGAGCACCAACCTCTGTATTGGCAATGTAATGTAGAAGTATAGATGCACGTTTGCCTTTGTCATTGACTGGGAACACTTTTCAAAGGAAAAGTTGCAGGAAAATTAGGACAAACACAGTAGCTGATGACATTTGGGGAAGAAAGTCATCTCTAATGTCCAGGAAGTGGAACTCTACACTTTTATTTGGGGAAGGAAAAATTATAAGTCAGTATCCTCTAGGACAGAGGTGTCAAACTCACATTGTCACGGCGGTGTCAGGTGATGTATTGGGACTTTTTTTCCCTTTGGTAAACCGGGTGTGGGCATGGTCAGCACATGACGCATCCGGCCTGTGGGGTGGGAGTTTGACAGCCCTACTCTAGGCAAATCTGAAAGCAGTTGTTTATTTTCAATGCAAGATTGCTCTTCAGTCTTTGTTCTACCAGAAAAAAACATACAGCAACTTTAAATAACTCATAATACCTGGCTATTAAAAGGATTATAGCAAGAACACTTTCAAGTGGTGCTCCAAGCTTTCTCATCTAAAATTCTCCACGTGTCTTTCTTAACTCTTGGATTGATACTGGAGGAGCAACTGGAAGTACTGCTTAAACAGCAGTATTTGCCTTTGAAAAGGGAAATGTGCTTGTTGATCCCTCTGCCAGCTCTAATTACTCTTGTACAATTTATAATCAAACACCTCACAAGTCCATAAAAGAGGCTAATATGTCAATAATTCAGATCTTCTTAAGTATGGCATCAAATAAAAGTTTTTTAATACTGCCTTTATTAACATCATGGGTACTTGATGTTTAAAACTGCAGTTCTCATTGAACAATATAAATGTATCAGGAAGGCAAATTTTGCAAGCAGTAAATCCTTGTGATAAATACAGTACCTAACAAACCTAATAATTACAGACTGTACTAATTACTTTAAGGAGCTACACTCCAACAATATACTGAGTAGACAACAACTCTTCTAGCTTCAGGGCTTTGCTCATTAAGCTAAATTAGTATGATGAATTGAGAAGGTGATTTGGTTACATCCACAGTTGATAGAGCTTGTTTATCACAGTGTAGAACTGGGGTGAGGGCAGAATTGAGTTCAGTAAAGCAACTAAATAACTATTAAAATGTGTCCAGTTTTCATAAAAAAAAACACAAGAGAAATTGTATGCATACTTTTACTTTTAAATGCATCTGAGAGACTATCAGGATTTTCCCCAACAGCCAGCGGTGGGATTCTACTGGTTTGGACTGGTTCAATAGAACTGGTTGTTATGATTCTGCGCAGTTCGGAGAACTAGCAAATCGTACCCCTGGCTGGCCCCACCCCTCTCCGCCTGCCCCTTTCCCCCCACCCAGTCAGTCCTTATCGCGCATGCATGACATCACGCACATGCCTGACATCGCTGACTGCATTCTCTCCCACCCAGTCACATGGTCACACCACGAAATACCTCCTTAAGGTATTTCTTTTTTCCCCTCCTGACAATCAGCTGTTCCGATGATCAACTGTGCTGGGATCCCCCTCCCTGTCTTACTGCTTCCCCCAGGAGGCTTCCCTGAGGCCCAGGAGGCAAAAAGGGGCACGTGATGGGGGTGCTGCAAAAAAAGAGGGGAGAAGCCACGCCCACCCAGTCATATGGCCAAGCCCACCTAGCCACGCCCACAAAACCAGTTGTTAAAAATTTTGAATCCCACCCCTGCCAACAGCTAATCCTAAATATTTCTTGACTGTCATATTGGATGAACTGAAATAATAAAATAAAGTACACTAAGAATTATTATTATTATTATTATTATTATTATTATTATTATTATTATTATTAATTAGACTTGTATGCTGCCCTTCTCCCTAAGGACTCAGGCGCTCACAGAATAAAAATACAATACAATAAATTAATTAAAAAAGGATTAAACAATACAAGCCTAATTTTTTTTTTTTTTAATTACATTTATATGCCGCCCTTCTCCGAAGACTCAGGGTGGCTTACAATTTCTGGGATACAACCCAGTGTGCTCAGCAATAGCCTTCATTCCATTGTATATGCCTGCTTATTACTAAGCGGCATTTTTACAAGGTCAGCTAATTGCCCCCAACAATCTTGGGTCCTCAATTTACCTACCCCGAGAGGATGGAAGGCTGAGTCAACCTTGAGCCTGGTGGGATTCGAGCCTACAATAATTGTAGGCAGCTGTATCTTAAGAGCAGGCATTTAACAGCCTGAGCTACCAAGGCTCTAATTTAAGAACAAAACAATTTAAAACTATTAAAAAAAATTTTAAAAAACAGAAATCCCCCCTTCTTGGTTCAGTCTAGGCCGGCCTGCTGAAATAGCCAAGTCTTTAAGTCACGGCAGAAGGAGCGAAGATCCGGAGCCAAACAAAGGTCCACGGGGAGTTGACTCCACAGGGTGGGTGCCCTCACAGAGAAGGCCCTACTCCTGGGCCCCACCAGCCGACAGTGTCTAGCCGACGGTATCCCAAGGAGGCCCTGTCTGTGGGAGCGTATGATGCCGGCAGGAGACGTTCCCGCAAGTACCCCGGACCCAAGCCATGAATTGAGTTAGAATTCAGAAGAATTGAGTTAGAATTCAGTATTGTCCTCTGTCGCCCCTACTGTTTGTTTTAACACTAGAAGTACTGAATAGAGCTATCAGAGAAGATGTAGAAATAAAAGGAATGAAAATTAAAAAAGAAGAATATAAACTACAGGCGTTTGCAGATGATTTGGTATTCATACTAGAGGATCCACTTAAATCAGCACCTAAGCTGATAGAACAAATAGAAGAATATGGAATGGTGGCAGGTTTAAAAATTAATAAAGACAAAACAAAGATCCTAACAAAGAATATGCTAGCAAAACGCAAGAAAGATTTAGAAGATTTATTAGAGATTCAGATCGCAAATAAAGTTAAATATTTGGGAATATATATAACATCAAGATGCAGTACATTGAAAGAAGATAATTATATAAAACTCAAACAGCAGATAGCGACAGATCTTGAAAGATGGGAAAATATGCAGTTTTCTCTTATTGGCAGATTATCGACAGTCAAGATGAATGTTTTACCCAGAATCTTATATTTATTTCAGACAATCCCAATTAGACTTGGGAAAGAATACTTTGAAGATTTAAATAAAATCACATCAAAATTTATATGGCAGGGCAAAAAGCCAAGAATCAAATTTAAGCTATTACAAGATGCAAGGTCAAGAGGGGGATTCACACTACCAAACTGGGAATTGTATTATCAAGCTGCAAGTCTGATGTGGGTGAAAGAATGGATAACATTGAGAAATAATAGATTGTTAACTTTAGAGGGTCATGATTTATTATTAGGATGGCATGCTTTCTTATGGTATAAGGGAATGAAAAAACAAGGATATTTTAGAAGACACTATGTTCGAGAAGCTTTGTTTTTAAATTGGGAAAAAACTAGAAAACAACATTATATACAAATTCCATTATGGGTATCTACTATTGAAGCTTTTTCATATGCAATAATATACAAGAAGGAACAAACAGTTAGATATGGAGAGATTTTAAATGAAAAGGGTGAACTCAAATCGATGCAAACACTACAAGAACAAGGTATAAAATGAATTGGTTTTCATATTTGCAAATACAATCTAGATATGATGAAGATGTTAGGACTGAAGGGATTTATAAAAACCAACTGAATTAGATAAAATCTTGATGGGCACGAACGAAAAAATGATTAAAAACTTTATGGTTATCTATTAGAAGTTAGAATGGAAGAGGAGCAGGTTAAGGAAACAATGATTGCTTGGGGAAAAATTTGGTTATGGGATAGATCTAGAGAGATGGCAAACACTGTGGGATCAGAATTATAAAATGACAATGTCAACTGCATATAAAGAAAATTTGTATAAGATGTTTTACAGGTGGCACCTATCCCGAGAAGGATTGCAAGAATGTTCAAGGATAAATCGGATAAGTGTTGGAAATGTCATCAGATACCTGGCTCCTACTACCACATGTGGTGGACTTGCATTGATGCTAAAAGATACTGGACTAAAATCCACATGTGGTTGGAAAAATGACACAACAACATATAGACTTGAAACCTGAGATATTCTTGTTGGGAATTGTACCAGAGACATTTAACAAAGAACTGAAATATTTGATTGTTAATGTACTGACAGCCGCTAGAATTGTATTTGCTAAAAACTGGAGAAATGACAAGACACCTATGCAGGAGGAAGTGATTAAGAAGATTTTGGATTGTGCCGAAATGAGTAGATTAACATTTGAAATTAGGGATCAAGAAGAAAAGCAGTTTTATAAGATATGGAATAAGTGTTATCAATGGTTAGATAAAAAAGTTTGGTAATATATTTTTGGGAATATAAAGTTTGATAGAACTGTTGAAACAATTAGAGATTATAATATGATAAAGGATTAATAATAATGATCATAGTTTATCCTTTTTGAAATATTGAGTATGAATAATGAGGGGAAGGCACTGTGACTTTTGACCGACCGACATACTTGAAATTGATATGGATCTATGTGGTGTATGTTTGTTTGTTATGTTTGTGTTTTTGGAAAAATAAAACCTTTTATAAAAAAAAAAAGAATTCAGTATTGCAGGCTAACTCACTGCTCACTTCCAGGAGTTCAATTCTTACTGACTCAAGGTTGATTCAGTTTTCCTTCCTTCTGAGGATTCGAATGGTTGGGGGAAAAATGCTAACTGACTCTGTAAACTGCTTAGAGAGGGCTGTAAAAGCACTATGAAGCAGTATATAAGTCTGTGCTATTGCTGCTTCTATTGCTACATCATCATTGTCTGATGAGATCTAATGTAGAATAAAGAATAAAGTCAAAAATATAATCAATTTGACTAATTCACAATTAATACTAAAACCCTGGGGCTGCTATTCAGGTTATTTCATACTTGTGAAACAGCTTTCAGAGAAATATGAATAGAATAACTTTCAGAGGACATGTTAAGAACACAAAGGTCATTTTATTTTTCAAGACTTTTAATTAAAGAAATCAACTCAAAAGAAGGACATTACAAACATTTGTTTCCTATTAGTCTGCTCTACATTTTTTTTCTCTTTTCATATGCCCGTCTTCAAACATCCCAACTGTTTGCCTTTTCACAAAAAACCTTAGAATTGCAGAAGGGAAATGTTATTTTTTTCCACCAAGAAGCTCAATTCTATAGTGTTTTGGAATCAAGTTGAAGTAAAACATTTAAAATGATTAAAGAATCAATGAAATCTTTTTCCAAATCATATCACGTTACACTGTTGATGAGAGATTGTGTGTGTTTAACATTTTCCTAGGTGCTTCTTGCACCCAGCTAACTACTATTAACCAAGCATATATGCATTTTGCGGGGTACCTCCATTTGTGAAATTCTCTTTTCTGAAGGTGTTCCATCAAATAGATCCTACTAGATCTTTTAGGCTTCTGCAATGCTCAGATCTTACCAAGTGAGAAGTACTTGCATTTATCACTTTGTTCTAATAGCTCTAGATTTGGGAATATTTGAAGAAAGGTTTGTTTTTGTTTTATCAACAATCCTTATGCTGGAAACAAATTATGTAAATAAAGTTGGGACTTCGTGCATCTTCCCATTCTCTCCCTAATGATCGGGTGATACCTGGCCAAACACACTCAACAAATACCCTGAATGTGTATAGATGTTTCACTGGAACTGATGATTTAAAAATGGAAATGGACTTTCAATCTGTCCCTCAATCCCAAAAGAATTGGTTTCTTTTGTAAATTATCTTTACAATTTTCTGAATCAAATACATATTTCGTCCCAATATTTTCTAACTTTCTTCCAAGTCAACCAAAGATGAAAAAATGTACCTTCAGACTGTACATTTCAACACATATTTGAAATTCCATTATACATTTCTGACAGTTTATCCACTGTCAAATCCCAGCAATTTTTATAAAAAATCTCTTTAAGGTTGTAATTCAATGTAAATTTCAATACTTGTTTCCACATATTCTCCCATTGGTTCAACAGTATATTACAGTGTTGGCTAACCTTTTTGGGCTCCTGTGCCAAAAATTGTGCACGCGCTTGCACACTCATACTCACGTGCCAGCACCCAGAAGGCAATGCGCGTGTCCCCATGCTCCCTACATATGCGTGCATAATCCTCACCCACCCACCCCTCCACCCCCTTACCTGCACTACGTCTCACAGCTGATTTTTGGCTGGTTTGAGACCTTTTTCAGCCTCCCAAAGGCTTGAGGAAGGCTTCTGCAGGCCAAAAACTAGCCCCGTTTCGTCACTTCCGGTATTTTCAGAAAAACAAGATGTGATGAAACAGGGCTAGTTTTTGGCCTGCAAAGCCTGCAGAAGCCTTCCTGAAGCCTTTGGGAGGCCGAAAAGGGCCTCAAACCAGCCAAAATCAGCTGTGAGGTGCGTGCATGCCCAGTGAGCTAAGTTTGCCTGCAGCTCGCATGCCGGCACAAATGGCTCTCTGTGCCATAGGTTCGCCATCACGGGTATATTATATCCAAGATATAATATAATTTGGCCATATTATTCAATTTACAACTTATTCATCCTATTTCCATTTTCAATAAAAATGTACACATTTTAGCAATAATATGTTCATTATTTGTACACAATTCCACATCAAATTCAATCTTACTATTTTCAAAGTTATAGTACTTATCAAATTTAAATATTTCCATCAGCTGAGCATAAGAAAACCAATGGGATATACAAATTCTAGATTTTCTCTTATTTTTAACTCAAAATCTTGTTGAGAGAAAGACAGCACATCAGCATAAGTTAAGCTATGGTGGGTGGTGGTGAGAATGCAGTATTGCAAGTTAACACTCTCACTGCCAGTTCGATTTTGTTTTTTGTTTTTGTTTTTTTAATATACATTACATAAACAGTGAAGTATCTGGGCAACATTCATTTAAGTACAAATTATAATAGTAATATTAATAATGTTTTACATTAATCATACTTATGTAATAGTGTTATACATATTTATATCTAAGTATGTTCCTTCATTGTTTAGTTGTTCAATATTTTTATGCACCATTCTAATAACAATCACAATATTGTTTAAACATACATAATATCACCATCTTTCAACATCTGATCTGTACATCTAGCTATTATTTTTAGTATGGTATATAAAAATATGTATAATAATATTTTTAATCTTGTTTCTACCTCTAAATATTAATAATATTTATTACATTAATCATACTTATGTAATTATGGCATTGTTATACATATTTGTATTAGAATATGTTTCTTCATTGTTTAGTTGTTCGGTATTTTGGTGCACCATTCTAATAACAATCACAATATTATTTATTATTTTTTATTATTATTCATAATGGTACAATCTTCCAACATCTAATCTTTACATCTAACTATTACTTTTAGTATGTTATATAATAATACTCCCCTTAACCTGATTTCTACTTCTGTTCTAGCTTTCAGTAATACCAATCTTATATTAAACAACATTCCCTTTCTAACCACCATCTCTTGTTCATATTAGTATTTCAATTCTTATTCGTTTTTTGGCTTGCCTCCCAAACTCCTCCCTTAGGACTTTGTCTGTGTCTACATCTTTACTATTTAACCCAAATATTTCTTCCATCTCTACTATCTTTTGCTGCCATCTCTCTGGGGGGGGGGGTCTGCCCAAGCCCCTATCTTCTCTTTAAAAGTGTATCAGTACTTCCCAAGGTTGTAGTTTAGTAAATATTAGTAAATATTCCATTCACCAGTACATGATGCCTTCAGCTTAGATTTCAAGGTTATGCAAATGACCAATCTTTATTTCCATTTTTTTCAAATAGTCAGTATTCAAACTAGTGGTTCCAGCATTTTAAAATGCCTTACCAAAATATTGCCAATAAAATTTAGAGATCCAATCTTTCTGTATTTTAAGGATTTTGCATTCTTCCTTTAGTTCCCTCCCCCCCCCCCCGGGTCTATAATTTTTCTCTCTGTAATTAATCACCATTTTGACAAGTATTTCAAAGAGTCTCTTTTCCAGGGTTTATTTTTTGGGGGGTTAAGTTCTAGGTAAAAAAAGAATTGCCTGACCCAGTTCCAATCATTGTTCTTCTACACTGCTCCAGCACTTTCTTTGTTTCTTCAGCTGCCCAAGCTTCACGGCAGCCATAATGGCAGCCTCTCCTCTTCATCATTGGATGGAAGGGAATCCTTGGGTCCAATTGGAGAGCTACTGCTCTCCACAACATGCAGGGTGCCCTTCCTTTATTTGTTCCCCCTGCAGGGTGACTTTAGCCCCCGGGGGGCCTTCCAACAAGGAGGATTCGGCACGGGATCACGGAAATCTGCTCCTTGTGTCCGATAGCGCCATGATGTCAAACTGGGCAGAAGTTAGATTTCTGACTGGCTCAAGCTTAACTCACCCTTCCATCCTTCCAAGATCAGCAAAATGAGGACTCAGATTATTGGGGGTAATATGCTGACTCTTAAACCACTTAGAGAGGTCTGAAAAGCACTGTACAGTGGTATATAAGTGCTATTGTTATTGCCAATAATCATTTTTGTTTAATTGTCATTTCTCTTCTAAAAAAGACTTCTTGGGCTGACAGCTATAAAGATATTTTAGGAGAATGTTTTGCTTTACATCCATTCCAAATTGTCACTAGGGAATATCTAATAACATGGTTTTTGTAATATACAATAACATTAATTTTGTCATACCACAAATAGCAACCAAATCTTAGGTCATATCCCCTCCAGATTCAACAGAGGATTTTTTAAAAGTCACTTGAATTCCTTTCATCAAATGGTATCATCTTTTTGGAACTAAGAGTCAGGTTTTCTCTATGGCAATGCCTGCCCTGTACAACACCATTACTCTAGAAGTTCAAATGGCCCTGACCATTGTATCCTTTTCTAAGGCTCTGAAACTCTGGCTGTTTCTTCAGGTATTTGGCCTAGCAATGTGATTTTAATAATTTGGGTTTTTTACTTTGGGCATCGTGCACTGTATGATGTTGTTTAAATCCTTCTCCACTGCCAACAGTCACTGTTGTGAGAGGAATGGCCTTATAATCATTTAAGCAAATAGATTACTTACATCCTATTAGTTCTCTTGGGTCTTGCAGTGATACCATCCAAGTTGCTTTATTCTGAGCCATATGATCTCTGAGAATCACCATTTTTCATAGTTTTAGTTCTTCCTGTCAAGATGTATCCCAGAGATACTGAACGATTGTTATTGAATGCCAAGGTAATTGAGCTATGATATATCAAAAGAGTTTCACTTTTCCCTATGCTGTTTAGGAACTTCATGAAAACATTAGAAATGGGTTGTCAGTATACTGCTGAGTCACAGCTCTTCTGCTGCTTAGCATCTCACGTTAAAAATGGTATAGGTACTCTTGAATATTGCTTAAGCTTATAATGAACTGGCTAAGAGGGGATATGTTGAAATTAAATCCATACAAAATAGAATGTAGTGTTGTTAAGGAGAAAGCTGGACTTGGGCATTGAAAAGAAATCTGTTTTCTATATTGGGTTGCATTCCCTCAGAAAGGGCAGATTTTCGGTTTTGAAAGGTCTCTTGATTCTAAGATAACACTGGACTTGCCGGCAAGAGCTTTAGCAAGAAAACATTTGTATAGCTATGGTTTGTGCATCAATTGCAACTCTCCCTAGTTCAGTTGGATTTTGTCACCGATAATCATACCTTGGCTATGTAGTGTTTTGGCTGTTACAACAGACTTTACATGAGTGAACTTGAACAAGACCTGAATTGGTTGCCCAATTGCTCAATGCATATAATTTTATTTAGTGACATTGCTCTTTAAAGTCATAAACCCAAATATTAGAGGTTCTCCCTTCTTGAATCTGGTTAAATTGATTATTTTATCCAAAGAAGAGAATATATTTAATTTTATTTCTATTCGAAATTGCTTCCAGATTTTGTACTTGCAATGTAAAAAAGAAAAGAAAAGAAACTTTGATTTTGTTTTTGCTGATTAGATAGGTTTGATAGGTTTGCCATTTATATAAATGGCTAGTATATATTTACTGTTGTGTAAAAGTAAAAAGTTGAGGTTGAAATGTTGCTATCTTCTCCTGTGCTAAAGAGACTTGGAAGTCAGTGGCCTTTTCTTTCTTTTTCCCTCTTTACTCCATATTTTCTCTTTTTCCCTCCCCCCATCAGTTTTAAATTTCTCTTTGTGTTTTATACTTTGTAATACTCCCTTCTTGAATCTTCTCAGTTACTTAGATCAGGAAGAGGGGTCTTGATGACAATCTCCCTGCTGCTTGAATTTGACAATCTGCTATGTGGATATGAGCATCTTCTGTGCAGCTTCTGTTTCATGGAATTCATTCATCAAGATCTTTAGGGTCCAATATGAAGCAAAATGGCAAAAACCCATATATTCCATTAAACTTTTGAACTCTTAACTGAATTGAATTAATAATACTACTTCTAATTTTACTATTAAGTTTGATAGTGGTAAGGCGTTTTCAGTGTTTCATGGAAAAAAGGCAAGGAAATGGTTTATTACTCTTATTTATTTATTTATTTATTATTTGAACTTATATGCCGCCCCATCTCCGAAGACTCGGGGCGGCTTACAGCTAAAACAGGAACAATAAATAGTTAAAAAACAATTAAATTAACTATAAGTTCAAACATTATACAACCCTAAAACCACCCCTCACCCAAAGGGGTCACAGCCCGGGTTGGTCAAACAACCAGGTCTTTAACTCACGGCGAAACAATACAGACATTTTGAAATAGTTTTCAAAGGAAACATCTTGGAAACATATTTAAGAACACTTAAAGGAGCCTCAATTGGGGATATGAATATAAAGCAGCTAAATATCAGGACTGTCTTCTTTGTAGTCTCATCTTTTAGTTGCAGGAAAATTGTTCTTGGCATAATTAGTTCTTCTTTTAGACAACAGTTCTTTAAGGTTTGGTCTGCTAATGATGTACATTGAAAATGATTTGTGAACAACACACTAATAAATGTGCAGTGATTGGTACAAGTAGTGGTAACTACATTATTATGTGCATATGATGAAGTGAGCTAAGGCTCTGTACATCTGGTGAAATGAACTGCAGCTCACAAAAGCTGATGCTAGTTGGAAAAAGTGATACCAAAATCTTGATTTTTCATCCGATATTTTTTTCTGCATATACCAGCTTCCTGATACATCTTTGGAATAATCACTTTCAGTCTAAGCAAATATCCCGAACTTCCAAAAAGAATACGTACAATAAAAAATAATAGTGGTATATTTTAAAGTACAGGAGTTTAACATAACAGCTTGCATCACTACTGTTCCAACTGTCAACTGTCTGGCTAGTGAACCCAAAATAAGAAACACTCTTAGGAGTTTTGAATTCCCAAAAGTAAAACTTTATTGCATATATCATATTGCTATTGAAGAAACAAAACCAGTATCCACCTTAGAAGCGTTAGTACTTTCAAATCTTATTAATAAAGGAATGTATGTTAATTACAAGGATATAATAAACGAAGAAGGGGAATTGAAATTGAGGCAAGAACTAAAAGAGCAAGTGGTAGAATTGGAATGGTGGCCCTATTTGCAAATTCAATCACACTATTTGAAAGATATGAAAGAGTGGGGTATCAGCAGAGAGCCTATGATAATAGATAAAATTTTATTGGGGACAGATGACAACTTGATAAAGAAAAATTATAAATTTTTATTGGATTACAAAATGGAGGAAGAGCAGATTAAGGAAACAAAGGTGATATGGGCCAAAACTTTTGGGTATAGTATCAAATTGGAAAAATGGCAAGAATTATGGGAAAGAAATAGAAAAATAACATTGGCAATACCATACAAAGAAAATCTGTATAAAATGTTTTATAGATGGCATCTTCCTCCAGCAAGGCTGGCAAAAATGTTTAGAAATCTATCACCAAATTGTTGGGAATGCAATCAAGAATCAGGCATGTAACTATCATATGTGGTGGTCATGTAAAAGAGCTAATGAATATTTGCAAAAAATCCAGACATGGTTGGAAGAGCTCATTGGATGAAAAATAGAATTTAAACCAGAGCTATTTTTATTAGGAATCACAGATGAGAGATACAGCAAAGGGGTGACTTATTTAATAATACATATTACAATGGCAGCAAGAATGGATTTTGCCCAAAATTGGAAAAATAAGGAAACTCCCTTAGAATGTGATTAAGAAAATACTGAGTTGCACTGAAATGGATGGATTGACATTGGAATTGAAAAATAAAGGTGAGACAGAATACTACAAGATATGGAATAAATTCTATCAATGGTTGGAATTGAGAGGAGAGACCCAGAATAAAAAATAACAAGGATTTATAGCATGGAGAATTGAAGTTATGTATGTCACAACAGAATATAATCAGATAAGACAAAAGTTAAAAATCAATATAGATGAGATTATGATGTCATTATAAATGTATATATTGGATAGACCAATTGTATAAAGGTAACAAAGTACATATGATAACTATCATATATTTTAGTATGTAAGGCAAAGTCGATTCCAGGACAGTTACACTGTGCCCAATGTTTTAATGTGTAATTAATAACAGTTATATAAAAAGAAGAAGAAACCAAACCAGCTGTTTCTCCTGTGCAAATGCTTGTGTGTTAAACAATAGCTTTCTCTTCTCACCACCCCGGGTGATCACGTTGTCCAATTATGGGATGTCCTTTTGTTATGGGAATAGTCCACCTCTTTCTCCAGCACCTACAGTGGTGACCTTGATGGTTGCCATGCTCTCATGATCTCTGCATACATTCTCAGCATTCAATTTCCCCCTTCCCTCCCCCCAGTTCATGGGCAAGTTGAAAAGCATTAATGGTTTGAAAGAAGCAAGGTAGTTCAATCTTGACATGCTGACTCCCTGAAGGAAAAGGGCAGCTGTAAAATGTTAAGCATAGATTAATACTGTTATTTAGGTAGTCTTGGTCTTCACTAATCTCTTCGGTCACTGTGGGTATTTTGCATGGAATCTTCTTACTACTCTGCACTAACGTTGTGGGCACCTACCCACTCAGCATCAGCTCAGGGTTATCCTTTCCACTGCACTAAGTATTGTAATTTCTCCTTAAATTACTTTGAGTCCAATATCTCCTTTATCTCATAGTGCTTCTCCCCACCCAGAACCCCTGCAACACCACAGGCAGAGACTCCCCTTCAACTGGCCTTAACTTGGAGCCTTGGAAGGATTTCAATAAGCTACAGTGGAACACTAGGTGGACTAGTCTGAGTACCCTAAGTAATTGTAATTCCCTTGTAACTGGGCTTATAATTTGAACAATTGGGAATGGACCTATGTACTTGGGACTCAGTTTCTTACAAGGTTGGTTCAGCTTCAGGTATTTAGTAGACAGGTATATGTTCTTCCCAATCCTGAACTCCTTCTGGAGGACTCTTTTCTGATCTGCCTGCTTCTTTTGTGACTCCCTAGTTTTATGCAGGGTTTTCTGCACATTCCCCCAAGCAGCTTTCAGGATAGCCATCTATTCAGCTAACATTACTGAGGGAGAGAGTTCCCTCGGAAATTCTGGTATTGGCACAAACTCAACTCCCATGGTCACACTCAACTCCCATGGTTAAAGGGAGTGAATCCAGTGCTACTATGAACCAAGTTATTATAAGCCACTTCTGTGAAAGGTAGGAATTCTGCCCAGTTGGTTAGCTGATAGTTTACATAGCAATCTAGTATTGCTCCACTACTGCATTAGTTCATGCAGCCATCCCATTGGTGCTCAGATAGAACCCCAAATTAAATCCCTGAGCTGAGTCTATTTGCTTTATGAACTCCCACCAGAACTTTGCCATAAACTAAACCACCACCCCAATATGAAATGGTGTGCCTTGGGATTCCATGCAGCTGATAGATGTGCTGCATGAACATTTTGGCCAGACACCAGGCTGAGGGAAGCTTTGGATACATGATGACATGTGCCTGCTTTGAAAACAGGTCAACTACAGTCTATATCAACCCAGGAGTTTTCCCTGGCAATTGCTTCATGGATGCACACACCAGGCAGCTGGTTACATAGTTTTCTATGTCTTTCTTCATTCTGGGCCACCAGAACTACCTTTTTGCCAAGTGAAGGGTCTTTACAAACCCAAAATGCTCATAGGCAGGGACTCCTCGGGGTTCTGTCAGTGGGCCAATGCCGGCTGGTGGTTCCCCGACGACGAGCCTTTTCTGTAGCTGCCCCTGGCCTCTGGAATCAACTGCCTTTGGAGCTCCGCCTGGCCCCTGACCTCCGCACCTTCTGCCGAAGTTGAAGACCTGGTTATTTGACCAACCCGGCTGTGACCCTTTGGGGAGGGTTATTTTTAAATTTTAATTCATTTTATAAATATTTGGGCTTATAACTCTGATTTAATCGTTTTTTAATGTATTTATTGTTCTTTGCTTTTTAGTTGTAAGCCGCCCCGAGTCTTCGGAGATGGGGCGGCATATAAGTTCAAATAATAAATAAATAAATAAATAAATAAATAAATAAATAAATAAAATGATCAGCCGGCTTTACATCATGGCTTCTTTATAGGATCTGGTTCCTCTGGCTGGCTGGAATTGCTCTACAGACAGCATGGTCTCTTCTCTTACTGGCTAGGCTTGGAACCACGCTTTTTTCCACATTCCCCAACTCTGAAGCCCCTTCATCATAGAGGTACATCATTCAATCTGTTGCCTCTTCTTCTAGATTCAAAGTAATGACACTCACGTGGGCAACTTCGTCTGGGTACATTGCTCTGTATCGTTCCAAATAGTTCCACACCTGGTTCAGGCACCCGAGGAGGGATTTCAAAAGTGGTTCAACCTTGACAGTAATACTGTTGTTGCTATTGTTATTGCTTATTATAGCTGCCCAATCTAGCAGATTCTGGACAACTTATAAAATGTAATATTAAATAAAAACAATTAAAAGCATAAACACAATGAAGCATAGTAAAAGTAACCCCTGCAATCATGTATGACCTTTGCAAACCAAAAGGCCAAATATGTTATCCATTTTTATAAATGGAAAAATTAAAAATCTAAACATGAAAAGTCTATCATTGCCCCTTCCCTGTTAGATGAAGAAAAAAAATGAAATATCTGAATGATAAACTGTTCAAATCTCCCATGATCATATAAATTTCCTAGGTTTATGGAAAAGGCCTTAAAAATCACACTTAAATAATATATTCATCCTGCAGTGGGTAGGCTAAAATAATGATTTTATAAATATACATATATACAAATACACACACACACATATCTGTGTGTGTGTATGTGTGTGTGTACACATAATTAAATTTTTGCTTGAAATATACTTTTGCTGAGACTTAAAACAGTGAGATACTAAGCGAGATATTAATATTGCACAGTTTCTTAAACAAAACTGGCAAAGTGCCATTGATATGCTTTTTATATCAATTTCCTAATTATTTCATTCAGTGCCTGTGGGAAAAATTATTTTTGATATTTTATCGGGTTAACACATCATGTTATTAAAACATGTTTCCCACAATATATTCATGTTGGTACTGACCTGCTATTTTTATATATTTATAATAATGAATATTCAATATTTATACAATGTTACTTATCAGATAGTTTTAGTGTAATCTGTCTGTAGGGTTTTATATTTTATCTGTTTGTATGGATTTTTCACTTTTCTGTGCCTCCAAGAGTTCGTTGTAATTGGGCAGATATAATAATTTCAAATAAATAAATAAATAAGCTATGAATCTTTTAAATCTAAAAATTAAAAATAGTTAAGTTTGGAAAGATAGAGAAAATAAAATATTAGGAACTGATGCAATGCATTATTGTAATCTATAAATTAGCAAAAAAGATTCCTATAGTCCTGTCACATGCATACTTTGTTCACTTTATTGTCCTCTATTGTTCTCCATCTTCTAAAACAATTGATCACATGGATAATATAATTTGAACTAGAAATAGGAGCCTTGGTGGCTCAGGCTGTTAATTGCCTGTACTTAAGTTCCAGCTGCCTACAACTGCTGTAGGCTCGTATCCCACCAGGCTCAAGGTTGACTCAGCCTTCCATCCTCTTGGGGTAGGTAAATTGAGGACCCAAGATTGTTGGGGGAAATTAGCTGACCTTGTAAAAATGCCGCTTAGTAATAAGCAGGCATATACAATGGAATGAAGGCTATTGCTGAGCACACTGGGTTGTATCCCAAAAATTGTAAGCCACCCTGAGTCTCTGGAGAAGGGTGGCATATAAATGTAATTTAAAAAATAATAATAATAATAAACTAAA
Source organism: Naja naja (assembly GCA_009733165.1). Classification (NCBI taxonomy): domain Eukaryota; kingdom Metazoa; phylum Chordata; class Lepidosauria; order Squamata; family Elapidae; genus Naja; species Naja naja. The sequence continues at coordinate 3,821,796 of CM019153.1, read as the reverse complement.
ATATAAATTAGGACAAGTATATAATATGAATATTGTTTTTAGAGTGCTGATTATTAATGTTTTAAGATAGTTTAAATGCTGAATAAACTAAAGAGAGGTTGTTTTATTGTACCTTTGTATTGAAAAAGGTTGGAGGTGAGTTTTATTTTTTATTTGCCTGATGAATTTTTTGCCACTTTTTAATCTGTCCTGTTATTTTTCTCCCCATATTTCCCTTTATCTTAGTTTGTATTTTAATGTTTGTTTAGAAAATATAAATATATTTTTTAAAAGAAATAAACTAAAATATGAAGAAATAAACTTTTGCCATGTGAAAGCCTTTTTAGTTCTAAATTTGAAGAGATTCTTACAATGATTTTACTTAGAAAATAAATTAGTTCTTGCATTATTTGAATGGCGTATTTGCTATGGAATATTTCTATGGTAATATAGAGTTATATGCTCTTTGGTTCTCACAATTACTCAGCACAATCTGAATAATCAAGGCCTCCTGCTGTTACTCAGCTTCAGGCCAGAAACAGAGATGTATAGATGGGGGGCGGGAATTCTGGAAAAATCATTGTTATGTATGCAGGTTTAAAGTCATTGGTTTAGTTTGAACTGTTCTTGTAAAATGTAAGAAATGATTGGTTTAAAAGTGCGGGAAAACCCTGCACTCTGATTGGCTGGCAACTGCGGCTGCTGGCTATAAGTAGCAGCTGCAGCCCAGCCAAAGTGGGTTCGTTCTGAGCTGTAGCCACTAATAAACAAAGAGCTTGAAGCACTCCACGTCTGTCTCTTCATGCAAACTTAACACTGGCGACGAGGGTGGGATCTCCCTGAAGAAGAAGGCAATGCGGAACAGAAGAAGAGAGAGATGGCTGCACTTAACACCCCCCCAGCCCCGTTCGATCCGACGGCAGAAGACTGGTATTGTCAGAATGAAGGGATTGGCCAGGAGTTATGTATGGTGGCCAGGTATTGACAAAATGGTTGAAAACTGGGTTGCATCTTGTCCCAACTGTCAGGTAGTCAGGCCTGCCCCACCTCTCACCCCCAAACAGGAATGGGAATGTCCTAGGGGCCCATGGTCTAGGATTCACATTGATTTTGCTGGCCCTACCAGAGGGTACACTTTCCTTATTACAGTAGATGCATATTCCAAATGGCTAGAGGTTATCCCTATGGCATCCACCACAACTGAAGCTGTCATCAAACAGCTTAAAAAGCTTTTTGTAACTCACGGGTTACCTGATGTGCTCGTTTCTGACAATGGTCCTCAATTTACATCCAACCTTTTTGAATCATATCTAGCACAGCAGGGTATCAGACATGCCCTGACAGCCCCTGGGCATCCTTCGGCTAACGGCCGGGCTGAACGTATGGTATGATTTACCAAGGAAAAACTTCAGCAACTGTGTCCAGGGGATATCACTGAGAGAGTTGAAAAACTTCTCAGTGTCCAGCATATCACTCCTAACCCATCAACTAACTTATCCCCAGCAGAGTTGTTGATGGGTAGGAAACTCATGTCTCCCCTTGACCGCCTTCATCCCACTTACGCACCCAACGCACCACTAGATTCCACTAGCAAAATTCGCACATTCACTTAGCATAAACGTTCTGTTTATGCTAAGAACCTTATAGGTGAACCTTTATGGATTCCTGCTGAGATAACCCAAATCACAGGCCCTTGATCTTACAGGGTACAAACAGAGGATGGTGTCCTCTGGAGCAGGCACATTGATCAGCTTAGATCCAGATTACTTCAGGAACATCGCAATTGTTCCTCTCTAGTTCCCATATCTAATACCTCTTCTAGGGGGGAAGGGGAGGATCATGAATGTAATGAACAAGCAAGAATCAACCCCATGTGTAATGAGCTAACACGACAGGAACCATCCCAAAACCTGTCACAATACCAACAACCATTTTCACAAATGGAAGATTGCACATCATTACCTGATTTAGGTGCTGACATTGGGTTGGAGATGGATTGGGAGGAGAGACCAGGTTGTAGTAACCAAACAGGTTCTACCATTACTACAAGTCCTAGTAAGGAAATGTCAGCAGACACATTTCCTCCCTCACAAGGTGAGAACCTTAAAACATCTGAACCACGAAGGTCTCAACGACACGTAAGAGCCCCACCTATTTAAAAGAATACATTAGATAGGCTGGGGTTTGAGTATGGACTGAACCTAGTGGGGAGGGGTGTTATGTATGCAGGTTTAAAGTCATTGGTTTAGTTTGAACTGTTCTTGTAAAATGTAAGAAATGATTGGTTTAAAAAGTGCGGGAAAACCCTGCACTCTGATTGGCTGGCAACTGCAGCTGCTGGCTATAAGTAGCAGCTGCAGCCCAGCCAAAGTGGGTTCGTTCTGAGCTGTAGTCACTAATAAGCAAAGAGCTTGAAGCACTCCGCGTCTGTCTCTTCATGCAAACTTAACAATCATTATTGTGAATCATTTGAGACCAGGCAGCACTGTTTTACTCTTTTTAAGGAGGAAACCCTCATTTCTTGGGCTATCTAGTCTTTTCATACAATAGGAGCAACAGTTGTGGAATAAAGCAGTATAAAGATAGATGTGCCTGAGGTAGGACAAAACCAATGGCAGGATTCGTCAGAGCAATTTTGAGAAGCCAACAGCTCTTCTATAGCGAACACACATAAGCAGCTTTCTCAGAGCATTCTGCACAAGGTCTTGATAATTTCTATCTTGTCTACTACAGTCTTTCTGAAATGGATTGGACAGTTCTGCCTTATTAGCCTCAATTTACCCTTTATCCATGTGACTATGCCTAACATGCTGATTCACATTTTGTTTAGTTAAAGTTGCACCGCAAAGAAGTCTATCGGAAGTGCATTTACTCATTAGATTTCCTTTATGCTACAACTCCTTAACGCATCCTATAAAATACCTATTAAACATTGTGAGAATACAGCTTTTATTGTGATTATAAAAAGCAGGCCAAGTTATTTGAGACTCATGTCCCCATGTTGAGAATCAGCTTTATCAAGGCAGTATATCCCCAATTTAATGCTTCTTTCCCATGTTTCCAGCAGTCTTAAGTGGCTGCCAGCATATTCTGCCTATCATACTGCAATCACAGTAGCTCTCGACTTAGGCAGAAATCTATCAGCCAAAAAGCATTTGATTTACAGCACTCTAGTGGCAAAGTGAGAAATATCTTGGAGAGACAAAAAGAGACAAAAAGAGATGGAGAGAAATATCTTGAAGAAAATATTTATCTCTGCTAATTGCTTGGCTATAAGAAAAAAAAAAAATAAAGCAGCCATTCTCTTCCCAATCTCCAGATAAAAGGAATAAATTTCATTAGTATAATGATTGTATAAAATGCAATTAGTCAATAGACCATTTCAAATAAAGGTGTCATATTGGTTTAGGAAATAAGCCAAATTATCTATGCATTCAATGCACAATAAGTAAATAAATATTGGTCAATATAGCCAATGACGTACAAAATACAGCTTCCAATATGGAACATAAAATATGCAAAATATTCAAGCCAATGCTACCAATTCTTCATGTATATTATTAAATTGAACATATATTGTTATATCCTGAAATCAAATTCTTCAACATTTGCTCCTGTACAAAATTAAATTATTCTGCTTAATGATTACATCCCTGATTTTGATACCAGAGTGTTCTGACCAGGCTTCCTGAGACAGTAACAATCACACACTTAGTCCCAAAAACCCTCTTTTTGTTTCAATGGCTGTGAATTATATTCATTCACAACCCGTAATGAGTCCCAAACAGTTTGTGAATAGTCCAACAGAAGTCTACCACGGTCTTTTTGGGATAAGGCTGATAAGCACCCACCTTTATTTCCCTTGAAATGCTGCCAATGACTAAATTGCCAATTAGTTGTACAAGGCCAAATGGAGCACAAAGTCAACATGCAGCTTCAGAGTTTAAACCGATCAGAATGAACAAAGTTGCTTCCTGCAAAGGCTCCTGTCCCTTTGCTCCTCCTTTATGTCTTATGGGAGGGGCCAATCATCTCCAAGCCTTATCCTGAGTTGCCCCTTTTGTCTTAACTGTTCTTGCCTTCTGGCAGCTCTGCACAAGTGTGCACTGGAGGCTCTGGAGTCAGCACATAACTCTCAGATGGCCCTGGCCCCATCTCTGTGTTGGATGCAGATCCCTCATCTGAGTCCTCCCCAGACTCCAGGACTGGCCCGTGTTCCACCCCACTGTCCGACTGCTGCTAACTCCGCAGGCCACGGTGGACCACAACACAGAGACAGAAAGTATCATTAAATATTATTTCTGGTATATTTGTTTACTGATCCTATATGAACATAGATCCATTTTTAATTCCCACCAATGTTGAATAACACTTATTTTATTACTTTCATGCCAACCAGAGGTGGTATTCAGCAGGTTCTGACCAATTTTGGAGAACCACTAGCGGAAATTTTGAGTAGTTTGGAGAACCGGCAAATATCCCCTCTGACTGGAGATTTACAGTATCCTTCTCCTGCCACACCCACCAAGCCACACCCACAGAACCAGTAATAAAAAAAAATGAATCCCACCACTGATGCCAACATATAAAATGTTTTTAAAAAGCTCAGATGATAGGTCTTTTAAGTTTTGGCTTCTATCTTATAGGATGCATTTCCCTAGAGATACATTTGGTGCCTCTCTTTTAGCCTTTATGAAATTGCTTGAAAACATATCTTTTTAATCAGGCTTTTGACAGTTTTAATGACTGGCAGATAAGATTCAATAACTTTTTAAATTCTCAATTGTATTATTACTATAAGAGTGAATTGCCACTTTGAGAAGGAAACTAATATCTGCAGACACTCTCAAGTTTAAGCTGGTTCACATTCCTAGAAGCAATTGGCTATATCTAAAATACAGGAGGATGTCAGATAATGTGGGTCTTGGTGCTATCGAAGCTTGGTGGTTTTCTTGCAGATATTTCACTACCAAACTAGGTAACATCAGCAGTGCTAGGTTTGCTCTTATTTTTATATTCTTTTTAATATATATTTTATTAATACATTTTCCTTTTATAACACATAAAAATTCCATATCAATCTGAACAACATGTTGTCTGGACACAATTAGTTTTAAGTAGAAATATAATATTAATTAACATAAACCATCATAGTAAGCATAATAAACATATCAGTAATAATCACAAATCAGTAATACAATTAGTTTATCTATCTTACAAATTTTTCAATACAAAGGTTGTTATTATCTTTTAGATCTTATTAAATTCTAATCTCTGATTCTATTAGTTAACCATTGATAAAACAAGTCCCATGTCAAGAAATATTCTGTTTCTTCCTTTTATTTTAAGTGTTAATCTATCCATCTCAGCACATTCTAATATTTTTATAACATTTTCATCTGTAGGGATCTCTTCATTTTTCCATTGCTGTGTGAATACAATTCTTGCTGCCATTAGTACATGTAAAATTAACTATGTTTTCCCTTTGTCATGCTGATCTGGTAATATACCCAACAAGAATATATCTGGTTTCAAACCTATATGCTGTTTTGTCATTTTTTCTAGCCAAGTATGTATTTTAGCCCAATATTTTTTTGCCTATATATTTGATAATTTCAATTTTATCCCTCAAGATGGAACTTCTTTGTTCCTTCTACCAAGCCCTTTAGTTCAAATTGCAGGAATTAAGCAGTTTTCCCTACTAAAAATCAGCTATGATTATGGTCAAAGCCCAGTTTTGGAAATAGATGTAGTTATTATGTAGATTTGCTGAACATTCATGTACCGCAGGGGTGTCAAACTCAATTTCATTGAGGATCACATCAGCATTATAGTTGGTCTCAAAGAGTCACCACATCACACTCTCGCAGAAACCCGAGTATTTGCATCCTGAGGACCAACTCCTGCTCTGGATGGTTCTGCCTGTAGAGTCTTTTTCTGCAGTTCAGGAGCCAGTAGACTTATGGGCTCAGATACGGGTGGCGCAGCGGCATGATGCTTGGGTGGATCAACAGAAGCAAGAGGTGGGACCCAACTCTACATGGTCATTCACTGAGGAACTCTTGTGGTACCACGACAGGCTCTATATACCAGTGGGGCCGCTCCGGGGACTTATCTTGTTGCAGTGCCACAATAATCCTGTGGTGGGGCACTTTGGCCTGTTCAAGACATTGCATCTTGTGTTTCGGACTTTCTGGTGGCCCTGACTATGACACGGCATGCAGTCCTATATCATGTCATGTGTGCGATGCCGGCAGGTCAAGTTGGTGACAGGGGCTCCCCCAGGACTACTCCAGCCCTTGCAGACACCAGAGAGACCTTGGGGTGCCTTTCGATGGACTTTTTGATGGACTTGCCTCCATCTTTGGGACTTACCACAGTGTTCATGGTGGTTAACATGCTGACGAAGATGGCGCATTTCATTCCATGTCATGGCTCACCCATGGCTCACGCCATCGCCCGCATGTTTATTCAGCACATCTTCCAGCTGCATGGACTATCTGATCAGGTTGTTTCAGACTGAGGGGCTCAATTTACAGTCCAATTCTGGAAAGGGCTGATGAAAATCTGCTGTCATCAGCATATCCTCCGGAAACTGATGGCGGGACTGAGAAAGTCATTGGGATCCTGGAGCAATAACTGCGCTGTTTTGTGAACCAGCAACAAGACAACTGGTCAGACTACTTGGCAGTAGCAGAGTTTGCATTTAACAACTCACAGCACACTTCCACGCAAACCACCCCTTTCCTAGCCAATGTGGGCCATCATTCTCGGTTCTTTCCCCTGACACAACTCAACTCACCAGTTCCGGAGGCGAACGACTATCTGTCAGAGTTGCAGGCCATTCACCAATTGGTGTGAAGGTATCTGGAGAAAACCAAAGAGGATTACAAACGAGTCGCGGACTGCTCTCGGTGGGTGCTGCCGCCATTGGCTGTGGGGGATCAGGTGTGGTTGTCCATTTCATCAGACTGGCCAGTTAAGAAGCTCAACCACCGGTACCTTGGCCCATTCCCTGTGGAAGCAGTTATCAACCCGGTCGCCTACCACTGACTTTGCCTCGCTCGCTATGTGTCCATCCCATCTTTCATAGATCCCTCCTGGTTCCCAAATGGCCAGCCTGTCTGCTCCACAACCTGACCCTCCCCTGCCAGCACCATGCAATGGAGAGGGACAACCTGAGTATGAGGTCACCAGCATTTGGGACTCTTGGTGGCTGAAAGGGCAGTTCCAGTACCTTATCGAGTGGAAGGGTTATGGACCAGAGGATTTCACATGGGAAGATGTGACTTCCATCCATGCCCCTGCTTTGGTGGATGCCTTTCACATGATGGCCGCATCTGGACCATCAGACACGGGGGAAGGGCCCTGCAGTGAGGGATAGTGTTATGGTTCGCTGGCAGCTGGTGTGGATAGCAGAGGTATCAGACAGTGAGGATGAAAGGGAACCAGTCAGGGAGTCTGGCGAGGACTTGGGTGAGAGTCCTGCATCCAATGCAGGGATGGGGCCAGGGCCATCTGAGAGTGGGGTGTTGCCTTTGGAGCTTTTGGAGTCTGGCAGCAGCAAAGCAGAGGACCCCGGGGAGCCTGTTCCCAGTGTGCATGTGCGCAGGGCTGGCTGCCTCCTGTAAGCAGCATTGTCACCACAGTGCTTCCGCCGCCTCTGCCCGCTTCTTTTTTTTTTTAATTACATTTATATGCCGCCCTTCTCTGAAGACTCAGGGCTTACAATTTTGGAGCACAACCCAATGTGCTCAGCAATAGCCTTCATTCCATTGTATATGCCTGCTTATTACTAAGCAGCATTTTTACAAAGTCAGCTTATTGCCCCCAACAATCTTGGGTCCTCAATTTACCTACCCCGAGAGGATGGAAGGCTGAGTCGACCTTGAGCCTGGTGGGATTCTGAGCCTGTAATTGTAGACAGCTGGATCTTAAGAGCAGGCATTTAACAGCCTGAGCCACCAAGGACTCTTTCATTTTGCCCCTGGGAGAAGTGAGTGGAGGCAGCGGAGGTGCTGCAGTGACAGCACTGCTTATCGGAGGCAGCTGGGTCTGCCACCACCACTCACTGTGCCGCAGCTGCCACATGGTAAGGAAAGCTGGGAGAATACTGTGTAATGGCTTAGCCAGCCGAGCCCGGGGACAGTGGGGTGGGGTGGGGCAGCTAGCTAGGCCCCAGCCAGTGCCAGCGCCAAGTTGGGACCATGCCAGTGGGGAAGCAAGTAAGCCTAGCTCGGGATGGGGGTGGTCCAGCAAGGCTCTGGGGACAGTGGGGGAGGGGCTAGTGTGACTTGCAGACTTACCTGTGAGCAGGCAGATCAGGGCTGCTCAGTTGGGGTTAGGGTTAACCTAACTCGGCTGGAAGGAAACGTGGGGAGGCTCCTGTTGGCTCCAGCCAGGACAGCAGCTGCTTCTCTCACCTGCTGCTCCCGTTGGGAGAGTGAGAGAGCCTCTCCTGGCAGAGCAAAAAGCTTGCAAGTCCCCCTCCCTTCGGAAAAGGCTCTTGGGCAGCAGAGAGAAGCAGGATTCAACCGGCTGCCCAAGAGCCATTTCCCAAAGGGAGGGGCACTTGCAAGCTGGTCAGTAAAAGTCTATCTGCTAAGGCAGTGGCTCTCAACCTTTTTTCACCACTGACTCCCTTTAAATACCTTGTAGTAGCCATGGACTATGGCCATGGACCCCAAAGACTTCATTCAAGATTTAGATCATAATGTTTCTTCAAGCATTTGCGGACCCCCTGTGACAACATCGTAGCCCCCCCCCAAGGAGTCCACAGACCACAGGTTGAGAACTACTATTAACATATTAACAAAACATTAACATATTTTTATTTATTTATTTATATCTCAAATTTAGAAAACTGCTCATCTCCCTCTTAGAAAAACTTCATCTATGTTTTGCTAGTATTAAGTCAATTGTGATTGCAGTTCTGTATCAAGTAGCAAGGTGTTCTGCATTTTTTATTTTGTAAATCAAATTATTTAGCATTGTATTGAATTTTGCAGTATAAACCACATGTTTCCCTTCGTATACACTGTTGGCTGTTTTTAAGACTGCAGCTGCTCGGCAGTCTTGAATAGGAAAGTTCAAATCTTCCATTTTAAATGGATAGTCTGTTTCAACTTTCTATAATTATTAGTCCCTCATGGAAGACAGTCACTTGGTGGATGCATGGCAAGTAAAGTAACCAAATGGCAAATCTCCACATGACTTCAACCAGTGTTAAATATTGCCCTACTCAATGAGAGGCTAGGAAAGATACATGACTGAAACCAATAGATAAGTCTACATTTATCTAGATCTCATATGGAATGTGGTAGCTTCATGTGTTCAGTCTGACATGGACTTGGTTTTCTATCCAACTACTTTTCTCTAATTAAACATGCCAGCCCAAACTTTGTATGTCAACTCCAAAGTGCATGTATGTGTTGCAAGTATTCCAAAATTAATTTCCCTTTGTACTTTTTTTACTCATTCCTTCTCTCTTTTTGTAAAAATTAAGAACAGTATAACCCACCATGCCTCACTATACTTATATTTCCTAGTGCCAGATATCTGTTAGCGCTTTCATTTAACAGCCTTTAGAGCCAGATTTTATTATTTTTATTAGCACCCAAAGACATTTCGGATCCTTTACAACAGCTGCCATAATTTACATGGGAAAATGGCTTATCTCCCACAATGAGATGATCCAGCCTCTTTCCCAAGGAGAGCAACATGCAAAGGAAAGGCTAGTGGTGCACTAAGAGTTGCATATTAGCCAATGAAGTCCCTCTTTTCCATGAGACAGTTTTACGTGACAGCGTTCCAAGTAATGCATCCACCAAAAACAGAACTCTGAGGCAGGTAGATTCCTCAAAGAACATGTTTATTGGATACATCAGCACAGCTAGTGAAAACCAACTCTAAAAGTTCCAGCATTTTCCCCCGATTAAAAGAGCAAATATTTCCCTCCCCAGATGTCACTGATCACATTGTCCAATGAAAGTAGCTGGCAGGCTGCTTGACCATTCCTCTCCTCCTTCAACGGCCACCTGTTGGGATGACCTTGGTTCCCACATGAAAACCTTTTGTTTTGACTTTGACTTTTGTTAGCCAGTCTATCTACTCCCCTTCCTTTCTCCCTCTCAGAGCTTGTGGCAACTATGAGGCAGTAAACGATGGCTTCAGCCAGGTTCTCTTCTGAATTGACATTATGTTTGCAACTCTCATGCCAGAGACAGCAACAATGGCCCTGCATTTTCTTCAGAAGCAGTAAATTGTGCTTACAAAATCGTATCTGGAATTGGCATCAAGGAACTTCTGGATTCCTTGATTTCCACAATTGATGTAATTGTTGCTGATTTATTAATTGGCTTTTCAATTTCATGTTTGTCCTTGCCTTACTGATTTTCAGGTACTTGGATATAATTTTCACTGCATTATTTTAAGTCCTTTCAATGTAATTACAATCGAGATGCAATTGAAAGTATGAATTCTAAATATTAATATCAGAAAAAAATTAACCTGGCAGGGCAGACATGTCAAACTCAAGGCCCAGGAGTCAGATTTGGCCCACAATGCTGTCAGAGTTGGCCTGCAGGGCTGCCCTGGAGACAGAGAATGGCTGGCCCACGACGCCTCAGGCCTGGTCCACCACAGCCCAGCCAAGCACTTCCCCTTGGATGCCGCAGCTGCTTTTGCTCAACTGACATCACTTGGCATGCTGCGCAGCCTGCTAGTTTCACTCTCTGGTGCTTGGGACTCACACCTGATTTGCCCAGGAGGCTTTTACATACACTGAGAACCTGCCATAGCAGCAGCAGCAGTGAAATATCAGCCATCAGTGTCTCTGCTTCTCTTTCACTGGAACGGTCTCCACCTCTCTGCATGGGAAAACGATGGGCACCTTCTTGGCTTGTAGCTTCCAGTTCCTCTCTACTACTATAATCTTCCTCCGTTCCTACTAATTGATCATGTAATTCTTGTGCTTTGTCTAAGTTATTGATCTTGATCTTTTTGTCCTGCCAAGAGACTAACATTCCTTCTGGTGTTATCCACCTGAAGAATATATTTCATTTATTTAATTGCGTTGCCAAGAAGCGATAGTCCCTTCTTTGCTCTCGGACTCTTCTAGGAATTTGTTTCAGGGTTATGATTTCTTTGTCTTTATAAGTCATTGATTCTTCTCTGGTAATCTTATAGATTATGTCTCTAACCTTCTTGTGTGCAAATCTAACGTGCACCTCTCTAGGCAGTCTAAGGCATCTGGCATAATTAGTGTGTATTCTATAGACTTCATCCAACTCATTCAAGATTTCTTGTTTATCCCTTTGAAGGGCTTCTGCTATTCTGTCATAACCATTCCTAGTTCTTCATCTCTGGTCTCCGCCACATTCTGAAACTTTAGATAAAATGATGCATGTTCCATCTCGAGGTGTATTAATGAGTCTTCTAAGTCCTTGTTCAGTACCATCATTCTTTGGTCTATCAATTCCAGCTTTTTTCCTGTGTGTTCTGTTTTGTTTCGACTGTTTTTATTCTTTGTTCATTTTTCTGTATTGCTTCCTGTATTGAACCTATTTTGTTGTAAAGTTTGTGGATGTTGCTTTTCATTTCTCCCATCTCCAATTTCATCTCTCCCTGGTTCTTTGACATGGTTTCTTGAAGTTTCACCATCGTCTCCTGGATTGTTAGCAGGGCAGATTGCATCATTTGCATGTTTGGCGTGGTGTTCAGCTTTTCTGCAATGAACATCCCTTCAATTAATCGTTGGTTGGATGGAGAAGCAATCGCCACTGATGGGTTTGATGCAGTTTTCTTCCCTGCCTTCAGTGTTGACCAGTGTAGTGTTACTGTTATGACCAGTGTTATTGGTCATCTCTTTTAGAATTCTGTGCTGTTCTCCTAAAATTCTATATATATTCTCCCAGATTACCATCCAATATGATTGCTATAATGATCTTTTTATTTCAAACTATGGTCTTATTGAGTTTCTCGCTTATTTTCTTCCTCTACACTTGTTTTTATATTTTTCTACACTAAAAACTCTATCTCTTAATCCACCTTTAAAGCCACTCTCACAAAACTAAGTTCATTAACCACATATAAATATCTCTTTTATTATTGTTATCCTAGTAAGTTACTCAGTTATACAATTATATACACTCATTATAAATTATATTATAAATTGTACTTTATTATGCCAGTGTACCTCTATTGTACATTTATATCCTTAATAATAAATAGTAGTAAATATAATTAATAATACAAATAAGCAAATGAACAAAATACTATAAATATTCTACTGTATATGGTATTACTATATGTTAATGTTAATATGATTTAATGTATATATAAATATGTATACAATTCTAATTCTAATTATTCTATATACAAATATATATCCATAAATATATAAATAAATACAGTATAAATATATGTAAATGAGTCCACATGGGCTGCTCATAAATCTGTGGCATCATGCATGGTAGTCATCCATTATCTTCTGCAGTCAATACATTAAGTACACATAATGATGCCAGTAAGTATTATTTTCTGATAGAAAAGATTTGTACAGATGATAGGAAGTCAGCTCATAATTTCCTTGCATTTAAGGATTTCTTATAGAAAAGGGACAAGATGTTTGATGCCTTTCACCCATTATGATTAACAATTACAAAGAAGGAAAGACAATCATCAGGCAGGAATTCTGTCCACCAAAGTATGGAGAAAAAGGAATTACATTTATACTAATTCCCACGTCCATAGGGGCTGATAAATTCTATTCATGTCATATGTTTAGAACTGTAATATAAGATGAATTAACACTTTATAATTATAGTATAGCCATTAAAATATTCATTTGCACCAATTCCTCTTTTCTAGTTTAAATGACAGAAGTGTACACAAAAATCAGCATGAGATTTCCTAAGTATTATCAACATTCCTTAGTGGTGTTTTAATTCATTTTTACATTAAACAGTTATTTTATTAAATCATTTTTCCATATTTTCAGATGCAGAGAAATCTGTATTTACTGAGCATAAATGTAAGTGTGCAGATGGGCATTTATGCAATATATACTTTTAGTGCAAACTACTGCCAACAGTTCTGCTTTTACAATAGTATTATTTAAAACTAAAGCCTGGGAGAAAGATCACAACACTCAAAATTAACAAAAAAAATGGTGAAGGTTTAGTTCTTCTCTCTCTTTTGAGCCTTTTTGCCTACATCAGTTTTATTCAGTTTGATCTGAGTTATATGGCATATCTACCTTACCCTCTTGGTAGAACAAATTAGGAAATCAATATCACAGGAAGACTAAAACTTCTTCACTGAGATTGAACTTTGAAAATCTGTTTGCATTGCAACTGTTTCTGTCCTTGATTAGTTCAAAATCTCTGCCGTATGGGTATTCGTGAAACCACTTAACCCCCACCATGGAAGCCAGCACTTCCTTGTCCAGCTGGCTGTAGTTCTGTTTGGCTTTCGACAATGTTTCTGAATAAAAAGCAAGGCTCACAATGAATAAAGGCTTGTGACAAAAGTAAAAAATAACAGAAAAAGAGCTTCTTTCAACATGTTGAAGACAAGAAAAAGGTCAAGGAAACAATTGGTCCATTGCTGGGAGAAAGTGGCAAGAATGGGACAAGAAACGGGGAGAAAGCAGAACTATTTAACTTATTTTTTGCATCTGTCTTTACACAAAGAGAAAAAAACAGTCCAACCTAACAGCACCACAAAAAACAGATTAGGAACACAAGTTAAAATAAGGAAGAAAATGGTAAGTGAGCACGTGTCTACTTTAGATGAGTTCAAATCACCAGGACCAGATAGATTACATCCCAAGGTTCTGAAGGAACTGGTAGACAAGATCTCAGAACCACTGGCCTATATTTTTCAAAGATCCTGGAGCACTGGGGAACTGCCAGAGGACTGGAAAAGAGCTGATGTAGTTCCCATCTTCAAAAAGGGGAAAATAGATCCAGGAAACTATAGACCTATCAACCTAACATCAATATCAGGGAAGTTTCTGGAAAAGATAAGCAACGAATCACCGAATACCTAGACGCAAACAAAGTAATAACCAAAAGCCAACATGGATTTGTCAAAAACAGATCATGCCAGATTAATCTTATTGCATTCTTTGGCAAAGTGACAAAATTAGTGGACCAGAGGAATGCTGTTGATATAATTTACTTAGACTTCAATAAGGCATTTGATAAAGCCCCATTTTCACCTGTTCTGGGCGGTGGGGATTAGAACGTGCAGAAAATGGGGCATGCAGAGGCCAAAATGGGGCACGTGGAGGCAGCTATAGGCGATGGCAATCCCTGCAGCCCAGAACAGCTGATCATTGGGAGGCCGATCCAACCAACAATCTGCCCCTTTGAGGCACCTTGGTTTCAAAACTGGTTGCCCATTTCATCCAGTTAAAGGTTACAGGCATGAGAGTTTTAGTTTGCTTTTAATACATAATTCTTTCTGATGGATTCAATGAGCTTTTAAATTTTGTTTTGACAATTTTCTTGTTTTTGATCAGCATAAATGCCTGATTTCTCAATTTGTTTTAGCTGATATTAAGTAGGTATTTTACATAGAACTTTGAAGCCTGGTGATATTTTTAATAGTGATTATTCATTCCTTTAAACATACTGCAAAAAGTATGAAACAGAAAATTAGTAATCTGTCTTATTGCATGTTATACTCAATTTTACAATTTGTCAGTAACCTGAATTCTAAGGTATCAGAGAGGGAATAAAAGGCTAAAAATAGGTTTTCCATGCAGTTATGGAAAACAGACTCAGAGTCCTATGAAGTTACTGTAAGAGCTGACTAGGCTGAGCCTGAGGGAGAGTTCAAACATGTTGTCTGTCTTGAATCCCTTTGTGAGCACAAGGGATCTAAATCCAGCCAACTTTGAATTCCTTATCTACCACCAATTTTCTCTGACAGTTAGTAGTTCAGATTCTTGTAGAGAGCTTGACTTGCAATAAACCTTTATATTCATTTTAAATTGCCTGGACTTCCTGATTTTCCAGCACTTGACAGTTACATTCACGTTGCACGTTTGAAACACATGATGAATAAACATCTCTTCTAATCTATTGTTTCTTTACCAAAACAAGAACAGACCTATATTTCTGATTTTTTCCCCAGTAATTTTTTAAAGTATTCCTGTTTAAGAAATATAGCCCTCATTCCAAACTTTGATTTCTCTTTTGAAAGCAGTGTCCAGACAAATCTGTTTTGCTATAAAATAAAGGTAAATAATAACCATAAAATAAATAATATTTATGTCCCACACCTATTTTATAGAACTTAAAGCAATCTCCTTTTGTCCCCATAAGAACCCTGTGAGGTGGATTGGGTTGAGAGACAGTGACTAGCCTAATTTACCCAGCCTCTTTTCTAAATTATAGTTCACTCATTTCCTGTGTTTTCAAGTTTCAAAATGATTTTGATATATCTGACACACTGCAGAATTCCTGGCCTCCCCCCTCAAATGAATAATGGAGTTCAATTAACAGCAGGTGCTTTTAAATATTCTTTTAAAACAATATCATCAATCATTTCCCCCAAAATATGTAAGCCAGAAGACTGAAAAGAATTTATTTGGTATTAAACTATACAATGAAAGAGAGCTGTTACATACTGAGTTCACAAGGTGACACAATGCACATGGAAGTACTGTCCCTTAGAAGATTCTCTTCTCATTACAGCATACAGTTCTTCAGTAGCAAGGAAATATTATATCTGTGTTTACCTTGGACACAAATATCAGGTT
>CM019153.1:3756202-3805045 GCA_009733165.1 Naja naja | reverse complement strand
GCCTACGTTGTGAGACGGGGTCATATAGCCAGAGTCTGCAAATCATCCAGAACTCCACCATTCAGGAAGAAACTTCCTGAGGAAGATTTAAGCCCAACATTTAAGTGGAAAAATGGGGCTAAATTCAAAAAGCAAATGGCAAGAGTGAAACTCACCAAACAATATCCATTGGTCATTCTTCACATTTAAATAGCAGAAAAGTACATGTGAAGGTGTTTATTGAAGGAGACCGTGCCACATGGAAGTGGACTCAGGCTCTTTATTTATCTGGTGTCATGGGACACTATACACAGACTCTTTCCAAGAATTCAGAAAACATTTCCAGAAGCAAGCACTGACCTCAAAGAACTACCAAGGGAACAAGATTCCAGTAGTTGGAGCGAGGGAATTCAACGTGCAGTTTAAAGGCCACACCAAACGCTTGCCGACCATCCGTGGACAAGGATCGCCCAAGTTTGCTGGGACTTGGTGGTTCAAGCCACTTGGCATCGAGGTGACTGGCATCCATCACGTGAGCAGTTCTGACTGGGAAGAGTCCTTGAAGTCTGAGTTTCCAGAGGTCTTCAGCGAAGGACTGGGCAGGATATGGGGACCCCTATTTTTGCTTTCATTTAGACCCCAGGTGCCCCAATGGTTTAAAGCCCAGGAGGTTCCATTTTGCTTTAAAGGAGAAAATGATGCACAATTAGATAAACTCATCGCCCAAGGGTTTTGGAACCTACTGACCACTCCAGATGGGAAACACCCATAGTCACACCAGTCAAGGCTGATGGGTCAGTGTGAGAATCTGTGGTGACTACCTAGGGGACTTAGCAACCATCGCTGCAGCAGGCGCATACCCTGTACCTGTTGTGCATCATCTGCTCCATTCCTTGGGGGGTACAGTATTTGCTAAACTGGACTTAGCTCAGGCATATCAACAATTAACAGTTGATGATGCCACTGCAGAGGCACAAACAATTGTGACTCATAGAGGTGCCTTCAAATGTAAAAGACTACAATTTGGAGTAAGCGTGGCACCTGGCATTTTTCAAAGTCTTATGGAAAGAATGTTGCAAGGACTGCCAGGGGTAGTGCCTTATTTTGATGATGTGTTAATCTCTGCTGAGAATGACACTCAGCTTCAAGAGAGACTCAGAGAAGTCCTTACCAGATTCAGAAAGCAGGTTTGAAGAGTCAAGGAAGATAAATGCACTCAAAACAGACAGAGTTGAATTCCTGGGGTACATGATTGATAAACAGGGCATCCACCCCACTGATGCCAAGGTTAAAAGCGATCAAGGAAGCCCCTAAACCTCGTTGCAAGTCAGATCTGCAAGCCTTCCTTGGCCTTATTAACTTTTATCACATGTTTCTACCTCACAAAGCATCTATTGCTGAACCCTTACATCGTTTACTTGATAAGAAGGCTGCTTGGATCTGGGGGCGGAGGAAGAACAGTCAGCATTTAACAGTAAGAGACTAATCACGTTGATGCTGTGTTGATTCAATTCTCTGAGAATTTACCTGTTGTTCTAACTTGTGATGCATCCCCTTTTGGAGTGGGGAGGTTTGAGCCACAGGCTTCCCAATGGCCGGAAGCCCCAATTGCATTCTACTCTCGCTGCAGCTGTCCAAAGCAGGGAAGAACTACAGCCAATTGGACAAGGAGGCTTTAGCAGTTGTTGCAGCTGTTAAGAAATTTCATGAATATCTGTATGGCAGGTCATTCACCATTGTTACAGATCACAAACCTTTGCTTGGCATCATGGCAGGAGACAAACTACACCTATTATCCTGTCACAAGAATGCTGAGGTGGACTGAATTTCTTGCAGCCTACTCCTACAAACTGATTCACAGGCCTGGCAGGGACATTGGACATGCTGATGCACTGAGTCGTTGCTACACTCACCACAAGGAGGACTGTGAACTTGAGACTCACACCTTTTTCCTGGAGACCGTTGCTAAGCTTCCAGTCCATGCTGCTGAGATTGCCAGAGAATCTGCCAAGATGCTGTGTTGGCACCTATTATGGGCTGGATTAAAGTTGGCCTCTTCAAGATCTACCTCACTTTGCCCAACCTTTCAAATCCAGGCAAACTGAATTATCTGTATAGAGGATGTATTTTGTGGGGTAACAGGGTGGTTATTCCTGCAAAACTGCAAAGGAGGTTTTGGAAATGTTACATGAGGTCATCCTGGGATTGTAGGATGAAAGGTTTGGCCAGGAGTTATGTATGGTGGCCAGGTATTGACAAAATGGTTGAAAACTGGGTTGCCTCTTGTCCCAATTGCCAGGTAGTCAGGCCTGCCCACCTCACAGCCCCCACACAGGAATGGGAATGTCCTAGGGGCCCATGGTCTAGAATCCACATTGATTTTGCAGGCCTACAAGAGGGGCACGTTTCTAGTAATTGTAGATGCATACTCCAAATGGCTAGAGGTTATTCTCATGACTTCACTACTACTGAGGCTGTTATCAAGCAGCTCAAAAGCTCTTTGTAACCCATGGGTTACCAGATGTCCTTGTCTCTGACAATGGCCCTCAATTCACGTCTAACATTTTTGAATCCTTTCTAGCTCAACAGGGCATCAGACATGCCCTTACAGCCCCTGGGCACCCTTCCGACCAACGGCCGCTGTGAACGTATGATGCGCTTTACAAAGAAAAGCTTCAGCAGCTGGGTCCTGGGGACATCACTGAGAAGCTTGAAAAGCTGTAGTGTTCAACACATCACTCTAGCCCATCAACTAACTTGTCCCCAGCAGAGTTGTTAATGGGCAGGAAACTTAGGTCTTCCCTTGACCCGACTTCATCCCACTTATGCACCCAATACACCACTGGATTCCACTTCCAAAGTTCGTTCTTTTAGTGTGGGAGATTCTGTATGTCTAGGAACCTTACAGGTGAACCTTTGTGGATTCCTGCTGAAATAACTCACATCACTGGCCCTCTTTCTTACAGGGTTCAAACAGAGGATGGCCTCCTCTGGAGCAGGCACATTGACCAACTTAGATCCCGGTTCACTCAGGAACATCGCCCTGTCTCTCTCTAGGTCCCTCACCTGATGTCTCTTCTAGGGGGAAGGGGAGGAACAGGAGGAATATCAGCAAACAGGAATCAACCTTTGTGTAACGAGCCATTGGCAGGAACCATCGAACCCTGTCACAATGCCAAGATCCATCCTTAGAAGTAGAGTCATTCGACAGGAACCATCGAACCCTGTCACAATGCCTAGATCCATCCTTAGAAGTGGAAGATTGTACATCACTACCAGACTTGGGTGTTGACATTGGAATGGAGATGGGTTGGGAGGAGAGACCAGATTCTAACAGTCTAACAGGGTCTTCTTTCACAGGAAGTCCTAACAGGGAAATGTCAGCAGACACATTTCCCCTCTCACTGGTGAGAACAATAAAGATTCTGAACCACGAAGGTCTCAACGACACGTAAGAGCCCACCTATTTAAAGGAATACATTAGATAGGTTGGGGTTTGGTATGGACTGAACCTAGTGGGGAGGGGTGTTATGTATGTAGGTTTAAATGTTATTGGTTTATTTGAATTG
This sequence comes from Naja naja, assembly GCA_009733165.1. NCBI lineage: Eukaryota > Metazoa > Chordata > Lepidosauria > Squamata > Elapidae > Naja > Naja naja. Next base: position 3,801,497 of record CM019153.1, on the reverse strand, counting down.
GTCTTGTAAAATGTCAAATGGTATTGGTTTAAATAGTGCGGGAAGAAACCCTGCACTCCCATTGTTAGCAGCTACGGCTGCGGCTATAAGAACAGCAGTAGCCTTACCGGACGGGTCCATTCGAGCTGTTGTCATTAATAAAGTCTTTTGCTGGAATTCCTCGCGTCTGACTCTTCATGCAAACTTAACAATTTTCATCACTGTAAGGACTTACAGTTGAACTAACCAGGCATCAAGAAATTTTATATAAGGAATTTGATGTTAAGTTCCATTCCAGTTTATTTAGTGCTGGTAACACCGTGGAAGGAAAATTCAAAGCAGAATCTTGAAATGATGCTTCAATCCGTTTGTTGTGAAGTGTCTAACTTAAACATCTATTTTTAATGAAATGAAAATTAAATATAGCTGGTTAGATAATTGTATGCCTATGGACAATAATGCAGTCCAGTTCTATCTCTATTCACCCACCAGTGAACATTATTACATTATTTAATTTGTTTACATTATTTTATGAACTGATGGGAAGCTGACACACTGCAAAGTCCTCCTATATCATCTTCATTTCTACTCCAGGAAAAAGTGTTGTTTGTCCATAAGTAGTCTCTTGGAGCGGATATCCGTAGCCTAGGCAGAGTCTGAAAAAACATTAAATAATTCAGAAAAAAAATGGTCCCAGACAATGGCAACTCAATGTTATTAAGAAATACCCAGTTCTCTAGAGAGGGAGTGAATAGAAGCCGCACTAAATTGCCTACTGATAAATGAATGTTTCCATTAGCCATGCCTTTCACAGCAACCATTCTATTCATATTTAAGCTTTCTTCCCTGTGGTCACTTTTTTGTAAGAGCACCCATGATATTCTCTCAAAATTCCAAATGTGCTCACAGTCTCAAAAGTTGCATCACTCTGAGGTATAATGTGCTACTATGAATAGTGAGTGTACAGCTATCAGTAGAGAAATATAAAGATGATGTTAAACTTGTTGCCCATTATTAAATATTCAAATACAATGGTCTTTATTGTCACTAAAAATAACTTAACAAAAATGCTGAACAAACATTTCTGTCTGGAATATTTCCAAGTTGCAGCATTATCTACCAAAATATCTTTCTTTTAGACACTCATTTTAACTCAGTTACTGGGACATTGCTAAGTCCAGGGGTGGGATTCTACTGGTTCTGACTGGTTCTACAGAACCCCTTGTTAACTTTCAAAGCAGCTCGGAGAACCGGTAGTTAGAAGCAATCTCCTTTTGTTTTTTTCCACCCTTATTACATTCTTGCCAGTACGCCTAGACTTCCTGTCTCTGGAGCTTCTGAAGTTTGACTTTCTTAAAGGGGAAGGGTTGTTTTAAGATTTTTACACTGCTGTTGGGAGGAAATACTTCCCTGGACAATCAGCACTTTGAAGAAATAATTGAATAATGAAGCAGAGCTGTCAGAAAGAAGCTTTTAATGACAGGGAACCAAGATGAGTGATGTTCAGCAAGGCTTCTTGACTAGCTAGAAAGATTGACATGCAAATGTGAGTTTACATACTCTTTCTGAATTTTGGTCTAAAACTGGTTTTTGGTGAAGGTTAATTCTGTGCTTGGTGACATTTAATCCTGTGTTTATTGATGGGATAATTTTCCCTATTCAGCTTCAACAAGCAACAGCCACTGTTGTGATTTAATTATTTGTATTGTGTTTGAATTTTTTCCTGCCTCATGATTTTTTTTTCTATCTGGGGGTGTCTTCCTTCACTGCTTTAGTGGTATCGGATACTGTCCTTTTGGGGTGTACTTCCAAGAGGCAGGATGCATGTTTGGCACTGATTTTTTTACTGCCTTTCTGGGGGGCATGTGACTTTTCCTTAAATCTAGATGATTTCCTTAGGATATCTTGTGAGGTGAATGAGACCAGCTGGTATCTTTAAGTGGTGCAAATGGATCTAAGGATTGCTTCTCCTGGGTGTGCTCTTTCTGGAGAGCTTAAATGACCTCTCTGCTAAAGGGTTTCACTTTATGAGCAAGAGTTGGCTGCTGATAGTTATCCCTGCATTTTAACTATTTTAATTCCTCAAGGTGCTCTGGCACCCTGCCGAATTTGTAACTCGGCTTGCAGGTCTTTTTAATCTAATGATTGGTATTTAGGGCAGCATTTTGCAAGCAAAGAAGCTTTTTGTATTTTTGTACAGGTAATCCTTGACTAACAACAGTTCATTTAGTGACCACTCAAAGTTACAATGGCACTGAAAAAAGTGACTAAGACCATTTTTCACACTTATGACCGTTGCAGCATCCCCACTGTCACGAGAGGCCAGGTGAGAAGTGCCCCTTGACATGAGTGATGTCAAGTTGGCCACGCCCATCCAGTCACATGACCACCAAGCCACACCCACCAACTAAGCCATGCCCACAGAACCGGTTGTTAAAAAAATTGAATCCCACCCCTGCTTATCCAGTGCTAACCACTATTTTCATTCAAATGAAAAATACTTAGGTATGGCTGCTTGTCTTGAAAAAATATATTTTATGACTGATTTGACATTGATGATCAATATTCTAAATGAAATTTTTCTTTTTCAAATGCACTGCAAGCAAGAAATGTAGACATCATAAAGGCTGAAATGCTTGTGATAAGATCAATTAAAGCATTTGAAATGCTTAGAAAGGAAAAGGGTACATACGAAAAAAAATCAATGGATTAATTACTTCAGAAACATTCAAAAATATCAAATTTGTAGAAAATCATCGCTTTGTTGTGCTTCCTTAAGAAAGACTTTTAGAAAGCATGGTAACAAATTTGAATAAAAGACTAATGAATTGAGAACATTTAAAAACAGGTAGCCAATTTCAAGACAAATAAATTAAAATTTCTCTATTTTTTGGAACCAGATTACTGGAATGTTGAAAAAGTAGTAATTCCATGGAAAGAAGCTGAAGAACAATTGCTTGAATTTAATGATAGTTTTAATTGCCAAATTAATATTAATGATTATCGAGATTTTGTAGAAAATGTTTCATCAGGCTACTGTAAATTGTTCAACCTGGGTTACTTTTAAGGGAGAAATACATCTGTGAATTTTTAAGAACTTTTTCAGTGAGGGCAATGCACTAGAAGCTCTTCCGTTGTTGAAGATATTGAAAAAACTGGTGAGAAGTAACTCTGAAATGATGACCCAGTGGGTTACCATGGGAAGTACTATGTACCTTATGACTTTTAAAATTTCAAGCCCATTATCTCCATGCAGAATTTACCCAGGTGATAGAATCTACTAAATGGGGTATGTTACAACAAATTATCTACCAGGAAGTAAGACAGATGGAGGCCCATAAGCAAGTAATTTCTTTTATGGTTTCTATCCATTGGAACAACTTGTCCCCAGTGGTGGGATTCAAAAAATTTTACTACCGGTTCTGTGGTAGTAAAAAATGGTGGGCATGGCAGGGGAAGGATACTGTAAAATCTCCATTCCCTCCCCACTTCTGGAGGAAGTTACTACAAAATCCCATTCCTTCACCACCCCGCTAACTTGCTTTCCAGCTCCGTTTTCCTGTGCAGGACAATAAAAGAAGACCCAGCCAATCAGCTGGGACTCGGGAGGTATAGAATAGATGGGGCGGGGTCAGAGGTGGTATTTGCTGGTTCTCTGAACTACTCAAAATTTCCGCTGCCGGTTCTCTCAGAACCTGCTGAATACCACCTCTGCTTCTCCCTGAGGCAAAGATGGTTCTGTCCCTGATAATATTAAGGAAACAGTAAAAATACTTCAGTTCTGCAAAGCTTTTGGAGATGAAGAATGGAGTGTACTGATTTTGGAAATGAAAAGGAAGCTTTTGGGAAATATATTGATGTATTATCTTAATCTAAGTTTATATGTTTGCCATTAGTCTTATTTATGATATTGTGCAGAATTGTGGGAGCACATAATCCAGTTAATTAAAACTGTAACATATTCTATTTAATCATTGTTCAATATCAGCTGTAAAATGTATATATGTATGTATATATATATGTGTGTGTGTATGTATAGATAGATAGATAGATAGATAGATAGATAGATAGATAGATAGATTGTTTTAAATGTATGCCAAATAAATGTTTTTTCTAGAATAAATATTAAAAATAAAATATTTAAAAAACCTAACATATTCTAGAAACCTCAGTCATATGTAAAAAAAAATGCTGGTTTAACAAAACTTTAGCATGTAAAGTAGACTTTACAAATTGATTTTATATTTGATAAATGCAATATGTCAGTTGCTGAGATCTACAGTAAAAGAAATAGTTTCTAAAACTCCTATGTATAATGTAAAAATCTATAATGTAAAAACCAGATAAACCATTGGGATTATCTAAACCAACTGGGCAGGGGTGGGATTCAAATTTTTAAACAACCGGTTTGCGGGCGAGGCTTGGTGGGTGTGGTTTGGTGGTCATGTGATTGGGTGGGCATGGCTTGGTGATCATGTGACTGGGTGAGACACCAAAATAATCCAAATGTCTCCTGCTGGAGATGGGGTTGGACTAGATGACCTCTGAGGTCCCTTCCAGCCCTGGATTGTTGTGCTGTTTCAAAGCATCCTCTGAAGCTGCGTCTAGTGCCAGGGTTTGTGGTCCTTCCTTCCTCTCCTTTTTCTCTCCTCCCTCCCTCTATCCATCCCTCCATCCATATCTCATTCACTTTCCCTTCCTTCTTTCTCCCTTCCCTCTTTTCCTCTTTCTTTCTTTCTCCCTTCCCTCCCTCCCTCTTTCTTTCTCTTCTTTTGTTCCTTCTTTTCTCTTCCTTTCTTCCTTTTTTCTTTCTCCCTTCCCTCTTTCTTTCTTTCTTTCTTTCTTTCTTTCTTTCTTTCTCCCTTCCCTTTCTTTCTTTCTCCCTTTCCTCCCTCTTTCTTTCTCTTCCTTCCTTCCTTCCTTCCTTCCTTCCTTCCTTCCTTCCTTTCTCTTCCTTTCTTCCTTTCTTTCTCCATTGAAGGCCTCCCTGGAGCCTCCTGGCAGCCAAAACAGGCACAGGGAGCCCCCCGCCCTGTTTTGCTCCCAGGAGGCCTCCCTACACTTACCTGGGAGCAGACAGGCCTCATGGAGACTCCTGGGAGGGGCTGAGTGGGATGGAAGGGCCAGCTGGTCGTCGGAACTACTGGTTTGCCGAACTGGATATAAAATTAACAACTGGTTCTCCTGAACTGGCCTGAACTGGCTGAATCCCACCCCTGCAACTGGGCCTTAGTCTGATCCTGAAAATATTTTGTGGTATATTCTTTAAAAAATAGACTTCTCTGTGATGTTTTGCTAAAGAAGACAATATATGATATTTATGTACTTCTCACTGGAAAATGTCAATTGTTGGAAGAAATATCCATCTGGTTCAGTTCTAAGCTGGGAGAAAGAGACTGGAAACAGGGAGGCTGATTGGAAAGATGGTTTAATGGTGAAGCAGAACCATATGGGTTCTGGACAGCTGACCACATGGAGTTGAGAGTGGGGAGTATTTATACCTCTTGGGCTTTGCACTTGAACTTCTTGTTCCTGTGCAAGAACATGTATTCTACTGACTGTTGTAGGGGGTTATAGCTGGCTCTGTAGGTTGTCTGAGCTCCCAGATTTGGTTGAAGTTTGGCTGATACAGTGAAGGAGCCTGTTGTTCAATTCCTATTGTGGCTGAGGGCTAACCCTATCTTTATTCAGACCTTGCTGCAGGGAATTTGCTTATGAATAGAGCTAACTATCTCTTATCTCTTAAGTGCTGACATCTTCTGAGGGCTTGTGCTGTCCAGCCAGTTTAGAGTTAATGGGATTTGGGATAGTTAGTTAGGAATTGTGAGCTGTTCCCTTAAGGGAATGCTTCATGGTAAATGTAGTTAAGTTATCCTGGAAATGTAGTCCATGTCATGTGGCCACATCTGTAACCCTGATTGGTCACTGAATTGACCCTTGGTGGGTTTTGGGGAGGTTTCTTCATTCTTGCCTGAACACAGCCTCATGGTAGTATGGCTACCTCTTGCCTCTATGACTATGGGATGAAAGAGATAACCATCTTTCTATACTATAAAGACAGACATACAAAGGGTTGGACATTAAGAAGAATCTCATTGTAACTGTAAGTTAATGAGGATGCCTGATGAACCAATAAAAAAGATTTTGTATGGATGCTTTGTGGAGTTTATCCATCTGTTTTGTACAAGACAGAACAGGGCTATTAAGAAAGATGGGGGCTATTAAGAGTGAGTCTGCCTCCTTCCTGTAAAAAGTAACATGTTTCCAGAGAAATATAATATTCTGCCTTTTTAATATTTCTCAAAATATTTCATTCTTCTAGGAGAGGAATAGGCACTAACTTTCCACACGATGCATTCCATTAAATCTGCAGGATTTCTCAGAATCTTATTTACTTGTAAAGAAGTGTTTTCTATCTAAAGATGTCACACAGGGGCTGGAGGGGTGAAATAAGCTTTAAAAGCAGCATTTAGATCTCTGCAAGAGTCTTTAAAAGACAAAGGATCAATCATGCTGGAATGAAAAACCTTAAGGAGGTCACAGCTTTTACAGACGATTTCCACTCTAATAGTTTATTTCAACTACTGTAACTGAAGGTGTGAAAACATTATCATCCCATGAAAGTATTTTTTGTTGTCACTGAGCCCTAACCTACCATGGAGGAAAAAGCTTATCTAACCAAGTCAAATCAATGCAAAGCACCTGAATTCATTCTGAGACTGCAGCTGGCTCACGAAGATTATTGTGCACTCAGCTAATGTACTTAGAGTTTCATTAAATTTCATGTTTACTTTGTTTCCTTTACCACAACCTTACTACCATTCAGGACTGGAATTTTGTCATTTAATCAGAAGTTTTAAATATATTTCTTTTCATATCCATTATTCCCAAGAAAAAATGTCATGCTTAGCTTTAATCATCTGTGGACAGCTCCTAACTTGGTTTAGGAACTTGGTTTAGGAGATTTCTATATGTGTTAATCTAGCATTTACTTCTAATTAATCTATAACCAATACTTATTCACAACAGTCCCTGAATAGATTACATCTCCCATTCAGTAAAAATGAATAGGATGGGATGGGATACGGAGGGGAGAGGAGAGGAGCAGAAGCCAAGTTTTGAAACTCTATTAAGGAACTCTATTTTGAGCCATTTTGTGGTTGGTCTTAATAGTTATTTAAAATAGATTTAAGTATTTTAATTTTGTCTTTTTGAATGTTTCCAGGAATTCTCTACCACCACTATTAGTCATCATTTGGTAAAGAAATGTCTGCAAGAAAAGAATCAAGCTCAGAGAGCACCAATGACCCCGTAGTTAAACCCTGAGCTACAAATATTCTCTTCCATTGGATTTAAACTGTAGATCTCTTTATGATCCAAAACACATTAATTTTAGACATAGCTTACTCTAGGTCAGGGGTGTCAAACTCAAGGCCCAGGGACCAGATCTGGCCCACGGGGCTGCCCTGAAAACAGTGAAGGATCGGCCCACAGTGCTTCTGCCAGTGAAAACGGAGCTCGGGAGCCCGTTTTCACTGGCAGAATGCTCGGCCACTACTGGCCCCTGACACAAGTGTTATTGAGCTGGTGATGCCCAATCTTGGCCACGCCCACCCCAACCCCCCAAGTTCAAACACAACCCTGATGCGTCCCTCAATGAAATCGAGTTTGACACCCCTGCTCTAGATGATCCTAATTCAAATCTCAGTGGAACATTAGGGATACATTGAGAAAATGGAGAATAATTCTTAAGAACTTCAACTGAATTGTTTCCAACAGCCCCCAAAACAAAAAGTCAATTAACATATTGTTGTTTTTGAAGCCCTCCGTGTGCAAGATTAAATGTCATAATGTATTGTTTTTTTTTAAAGGATCAATAGGAAATTAGTTTGCTTCATTTATTTGAATGCCATTCATTTGTCATTTATGTTGGCAACTGGGACATCTTTTAGTGAATAGGAGTGCCTTCATTTTGGATTAATTGTAAACTTTTCTCAATGGAAAAAGCTAGAAGGTTCTGCTGGAAAGTACATTAGACTAGAAAGAATGGCAACACTGTTGACATATAATATCAGGGAGATAGATCTGAGTGATAAATCAGGGAAGTGCAATACATTACTTGATGGAGCCTGTATTTACAGTTAAATTAAAAATAGGTAGGAGCAAGAATGTAGCCCTATTTAACTCCCAGTGTGATAGGGATAAGATTGGTAAGGACTCCATTGGCAGTATATTTTACTTGTGTATAAAAGTTATCAGTGAATAAAATGATCATACTGTGTAGAGTTAAGTGGTTATCAATCACTTAAGTGGTTATTGAGTTGTGCTCCAAAGATTGTAAGCCGCCCTGAGTCTCTGGAGAAGGGCGGCATATAAATGTGAATTTAAAAAAAATCAAGCTTACAACTAATTTTCTGCACAATCTTTCTCTCCAAATTATATCAAATGCTCCTTTCAAATCAATGAAGTCAGCACAGAGAAATCCCTTTGGCCATATGGAGTATTCTTCTATCAAGTTATGCAGAATGTTATATTGATCAAAGCTTCAATATACCTACACTGTAGGTCTCACTGTTTTTTTTTCCATCGTTAGAATATTTTGTTAGAAAATCCAATCAAGAAGCTCATTTAATGTTTAATTTTTTTTAGTATTTGGCATGTAGTTCATTATTATTATTGTTGTTCATTGTACAGTCAGCCAGATATTCAGATTGGATTGTCATTTTTGTTTACCTATTAAGTCTTTTCCAAGATGGACAAAAATGCCAAATCCGGTCTGAACATCTGGCTGGCTGTGCAATGAACAATTATTATTATTGCTGTTTGTCATACAGCCAGCCAGATGTTCAAACTGGATTTGGCATTTTTATCCACCTATTGTATCCTTCCCAAAGACCTAGGCTAGGCAGATGTGGATGTTTAATGGTGTTGTGTTGTTCATCACAGTCAGCCAGATATTCAGACTGGATTTGGCATTTTTGTCTACCTATTAAGTCCTTACCAAAGACCTGGGGTAGGCAGGTGTGGGTGTTTGGTGGTGTTACAGATATCGTTGCAGGATGGAAGCTGTCCCAAGTAAAGCTGCCTTCTGCAATTGACTGATGGCAAATTGTCAATGCCTATGGTGTTCACGTGGTGCTCCAGTTGTTTTGGGACTGCACCCAAGGCGCCTATTACTATTGGTACTACCCTTGCTTGCCTTTGCCATAGTCGTTTTATTTCTATTTATAGGTCTTTGTATTTTGTTATCTTCTCCAGTTCTTTCTCTTCTCTTCTGCTGTCTCCAGGCACTGCCACATCCATTATCCAGACGTTTTTGTCTTTCTTATCAACAACTATTTAGTCAGGGTATTGTGTGGCAGGTGCCTGTCTGGTTGAATTCTAAAGTCCCAGAGCAATTTAACTTCTTCATTTTCTATGACTTTCTCTATTTTATGGTCCCACCAGTTCTTGCTTTCAGGCACATGGTATTTCTTGCAGATTTTTGAATGCACCATTGTTGCTACTTTCTCATGCCACTGCTTGTACTCAGTTTGTGTGATCTTCTTGCAGCAGCTTAGCAGGTGGTCCAATGTGTCTCCAGCTTCTTTGCATAGGCAGCATTTAACTGTGTATTCCTGTATTCTCAATTCTCACTTTGTATGCATTTGTGCTTAAGGCTTGGTCTTGTGCAGCCAGAATTAGTCCCTCAGTCTCTTTCTTCAACTTTCCTGCTCTTAGTCACTGACAGGTCTTGTTATTATCTGCTTTCCCTGCTATATTTTAATGTACTGGCCATGTGGTGCTTTGTCTTCCTATACCTCCATTCTGTTCTTCATTTGCTCTTTCTTGTAGGCCAATTTGTTCTCTCCAGTGGTCTCTCCAGTAGTCAGTAAGCCTTCCTGGCATACTACGTTCAGTGCATCTTCTTGAGATATGCCATAGGTTCGCCATCCTGGGTATAGGATCTCCTGCTTGAGGGTGGGGCTGGATGAGAAGACCTCCAAGGTCCTTTCCAGCTCTGTTCTGATTCTGATTCAATTTGATGAGAATCAAGCTTCTGATGTTTCTACCTGTTATTTCTAGGCACTTCATTATCCAGCCATATAGCAGATAGTTGAATGCCTTTTTGTAGTCAATCTGTGCTACATTCAGGTTGGTCTTCCTTCTCCTGCAGTTTTCCAAAATCGTTCTATCAATTAAAAGTTGGTCTTTTGTTCCTCTACTATTGGGGCAGTTTCCTTTCTGTTCAGATGGAACGAGATTGTTTTCAACTAGACCACACCAGTTAACAATTTGAAAGTTATTGGTAAGCAGGTGCTTGTTAAACTGCTTGGTAAGAAGTGGCTATAGACCAGTTAGATCAGGGGTGTCAAACTCATATCGTCACGTGACGTATTGGGATTTTTTCCCCTCCTTCGCTAAACCAGGTGGGGGCGGGGCCAGCCCAAGACTGCGAGTGGGGACAATAGGACAGGAACGGTAGGCACGATGGTGCCCTTATGCATGCCCCTTACAGACCTCTTAGGAATGGGGTGAGGTCAATAGTGGATAGTTTGACGTTAAAGGAATGGGGGTTAGAGGATGTAACAACAAAGTCAGGTAGTGCATTCCAGGCATTGACCACTCTGTTGCTGAAGTCGTACTTTCTGCAATCGAGTTTGAAGCGGTTTACATTGAGTTTGCACCTGTTGTGTGCTCTTGTATTGTTGTGGTTGAAGCTGAAGTAGTCATTGACTGGTAGGACATTGTAGCAGATAATTTTGAGTGCTACGCTTAAGTCTAACCATAAGCGGCGTAGTTCAAGGTTGTCCAAGCCCAAAATCTCAAGCCTGGTGATACAGGGTATTCTGTTGCGAGCAGCAGAGTGTAGTACCCTTCTCGTGAAATACTTCTGGACTCACTCAATTGTATTAATGCCCGATATACAGTGTGGATTCCAGACTGAAGAGCTATATTCAAGTATTGGCCTAGCAAAAGTTTTGTATCCTCTAGTTAGCAATTCGATATTTCTGGAGGAGAAGCTTCATAAGATTAGATTTACAACTCTTAATGCCTTTTGGCAATACTGTTACAGTGAGCTCTGGCTCTTAGGTCATTTGATATGAGAACTCCAAGATCTTTGACAGAGTGAGGATCATCAATGAGGTCATATCCGCCTAGTTTGTATTTGGTGTACTGATTCTTATGGTTGGTGTTGCTTTTGGTGAGTGAATTTATAGTGTAAATGAATTTTCGTTTGCTTGATTCACTTTTGCAAATGACCCTGCAGAAACGTGGGGCCACCGAGCCATCACTGTTTTTGAACTCTGGGCCGATGTGGGAAATGTCAAGTATTTCATCAGGGGAGATGGTTGATGCTTGATAGTCACTGATGATATTGCGAACAATTGTGATGATGTCATCATTGTCATTGTTGTCCTCTAGACTAAATAAGATGGCGTTTGGACGCTTCCGTTCACACTCGACAGCTTCTTTGATGAGGATTGGGATATCATTATTTGTTGGATTTGTGGTTTTTTGAGGATTGGGTTGCAGTTTTTGGGTAGAGATGTGGTTTGTAGCTATTGGATGTTCAGTTTTTTGTGTTGTCTTTTTTTTCAAGGTTAGTTAATCTTGCTTTTATAGTGTCCAGGGATGCTACTATGGTGTCAAGGGATGTTATTCGTGTTTCTATGGTATCAACTCTTTCAAACAGGACAATATATTTGTCCAGTTTGGGTCTGCATGATGGGCAGAAATATTGAAATGCATGGTTGGATGATTCTAGGAATTGAGTTATTTGCTTGGGTAATTCCCAAGCAGTCATGATGAGCATAGTTGTCACATAGGGAACAAATATAATGGAATTTTCATTATCCTTTAGAGTTTCTTTACATATAAAGCATGTGCAGGAATCTTGTGGTTCATTGGTGGGGATTTCTTTCTCTTTGGGTTGTGGTTTGGCATTGGATTTTTTTCCTGACATGGTAGGTTTGTTGAGATGGTATGTTGATTAAATTGCTTAATCAAACAAGATATTTGGGTAATCAATATAGCCAATATCACACCAATTAATCAATTACAATAATCACTTTAGTCAAATAATTTTGCTAAGAAACAATCAGCCTAATCAATTAATTACACTAATCACTAATCACACTGGTCAATTAAATTTGCTATATCTTCATCTGGTGCTGACCAATTCTTGATCTTCCTTGCTCTTTTCTCTACCATTTCTACCCTTTCTGCTACTAGTTCTTTTATTTCAACTTCTTTTTTTATTCTTGTCCACTTCTTTTAACCAAGCTGTGTCCTTTTTATATCTCTTTGGATTATCCCATATCTGTGCTCAGAACTGCACTGTTTCTTCCTTGTCGGATACTGACAGATTCACTGCTTCTCCGTTGATGGATTGGTGGAAACATTTCTAATTGGATTGAAATTGGAGGTTCTGTATAATTTGCAATTTGAGCTTTATACCTACTGATCTTCTTGCCTATAGCTGTTATTTGCTGCTTCATTATTTCCAGAGTTCCCTTCATCTTCCTTATTTCTAAGTGGTATTTTTTGATTAGGTATTCTTTGGTCTTATTTATTTTATATATTTATTTATTTTGTCAATCGCTTACAAGATAATAAGTATAAGGATAAACATAGTTGTGAATACATGAAATGAATACATATAAGAAAAATAAAAGAAACAATAGGACAGGGACAGTAGGCACATTAGTGCACTTATGCAGGCCCCCTACAGACCTCTTAGGAAAGGGGTGAGGTCAATAGTAGACAGACAGTCTAAGGTTAAAGTTTTGGGGGTTTGGGGAAGAAACCACAGAGTCAGGTAGAGTATTCCAGACATTGACCACTCTGTTGCTGAAGTCTATTTCCTGCAATCAAGTTTGGTGCGGTTAACCTTGAGTATGTATCTATTGTGTGCTCTTGTATTGTTATGGTTGAAACTGAAGTATTCATTGACCGGAAGGACATTGCAATGTATGATTTTATATACTATACTTAGATCGGACCGAAGGCGTAGTTCTAGGTTTTCTAGGTCTAGAATTTCAAGTCTAGTGGCATAAGGTATTCTGCAACGAGTAGAGGAGTGTAGAACTCTTCTTGTGAAATATTTCTGGACTTTCTCAACTGTGTTAATATCAGATACGTGATGTGGGTTCCAGACTGATGAGCTGTATTCGAGTATTGGTCTAGCAAATGTTTTGTATGCCCTAGTGTGATATTACCAGAGAAAAAGCTACGTAGGATTAGGTTAACAGCTCTTAATGCCTTTTTGGCTATGTAGTTACAGTGGGCTCTAGCACTTAGATCATTACAGATAAGTATTCCAAGGTCCTTGACAGAGTTTGGATCATCAACAAGGTCTTGACTATTCAGCTTGAATTTTATTTTCTGATTTTTTTTTTGCCAATATGTAAGACAGACCATTTATTTGTTGAGATTTGAAATTGCCATTTGTTTGACCATTCTGATACATAGTCGAGGACTTTTTGAAGGGTAGCAGTATTGTCTGTGGTGTTGAATAGCTTTACAACATCAGTGAAGAGAACGCAGTTGCTCTTTTTATGATCACAGACATCATTTATGTAGAGTATGAAGAGAGTTGGTCCTAGAACGCTGCCTTGGGGGACACCACTGTTGACAGGTACAGAATTTGATAGGATGCTCCCAATTTTGACCATTTGTTGTCTGCTTGACAGGAATGCTTCTATCCAGTTATGCAGTTGTCCAGAGATACCATAAGATTTTAGTTTTAGTAGTAGTTTGTTGTGTACCACTGAATTGAAGGCTTTACAGAAGTCTATGTAGATTACATCTATTGCTTTGCCCTGATCGAGTTGTGTAGTCCATATGCTTTTGCAGTGTAAAAGTTGCAGATTACAGGATAGTATTTTTCTGAAACCATATTGTTTGCTAGAGAGTAGGTTGTTTGTCTCTAAGTGGAGGATAATGGATTAGTTAATAATTGATTTCATGACTTTACAGGTGACGCAGCATAAAGAGATTGGTCTGTAATTTTCAACTTCTTCTTGTTCTTCAGCTTCTTTTCTTTCATCTGTTCAAGTTTGCTTGCATCTGATCTCAACTTGCTGATCTTATTTTCCAGCCTAATCTTCCATTTTTGTGGTGCAGTTTTTTCTTGGTTGATTTTGCATCCCAGGTATTGTTATAACTGCAGCTCTGCTGTACATTAGTTGGTTTGTTTCTTGCAGTGATTTGGTGCTTATACTTGATATTGCAATATTTGCATTTTTTAATGCTTCTTTAGATGTTTCTTTGGAACAAGCTTCAATGCAGGCAGCCTTATTCTGATGTTTTTGTGTTGTTCTAGATGCTCAGTTATTTTTGTTTCAATTCTTTTACTTCTTAATTAGAGGGCCTTTGTGATGACCCAGGGTGGAATACAAAATAAACACAGTCACAAAAGACAGGTAAAGCACCTTTTGTTCCTTCACTTTGCTTCCAAGCTCCAAATATCCTTGACTGAAGATTAAAAAAACTCCCACATAAGCAGTTACAAGAAGGAGGAAATGCCGTTTAAACTAAAAATGCCTATAAATTATAAAGAGTAAAAAACAACACAAACCAGGCAAGTAAGGGCTTTAAGACGTCCACAGATACCAGAACACACACACTGGAAAGGATGCCAAACTCAGAGAGGAGCAATAAACTAGAGATATTTCCACGCTTTGTTTCTAGCACTGACCCGTACGCATGTCTGTCCTCTTATCCAGTTGTCACAGCTGCAGCCCATGAAGAGGGTCAAGGCCCCCTTCTACCCCATAGACCACATCTCATCTTCTTCTCCCTGCGTGCTCTAGGATGGATAGGGGATGGGCCTGGGTCCTCCTCTGACTGCCCAGCTGGCCTTTGCCCTTCCCCAGCCTCCTCCACAACCTCTGGAGCCAACTTCCACTCCCTGTCGGCTGTTCCTCCTCTCCCTCAGAGTCGGTCTCCACCAGGGGCTTGAAAGCCTTGTTCTTACTGAGGCAGAGGTGCCTGGTTTTCAAATGAAAACAACTGTATATCTCTGCTGGATACCTCTGCTATTAATTCCCCCTGGTTTGCCTCTTCATTCTGAATTACTTCTGGCAAAGCTTTGATTTTTTTGCCCTGGATAAACCTTTGCAGTTCTTCTAATTCTGCTTCTGTGAATACTTTGTTTCTTATTATAAATCGATGTCGATCTGCTAGCCTCTGCTCTGTTATTTCTGATTCTGGGTATTGTTCTTTTCAGAACTGGTGCATTAATTTCAAATATCCTCTTCTTGTTGGACTTGATCTGTAATAACAGATTATTGTTTCTTTGTTTTCAATCACTGTACATTTGTAAGGGGGAAACAACTTTTCTTCCAGTAGTTCTGCAACTGCTGACCTCAGTTGCTCAGCCAACAGTCCTAAGTCCTGTAGCCCATTTTTCACCAGATATCCAGAAACTCCAAAATCTAGTGCAGACCTTGTTAACTCGGGCAAGCCAGTATGGCTTTCTGAAATGTATGTCTCACCATATTTTTTCTGGGAAAGACACTCTTTGTCTGATGAAACCTGTCCTTCTTCAATTTGATTCACAGTCTGGGACTGGTTACAACTTAACAGTTCAAGTCCTAATCAAGGACCTAAGAGCTATTAAGGTAGCATCTGAGTATATAGGCAATTCTAAGTAGAGTGGGGTTTGTTTTTTTTTGCAAAGTCAGAATATTCAAGCCTAATAAGTTCAAAATTTCCATGTATCTAGGCAGCCCTTTGGGTATTGCTCCAAGGGCTCCTATTACTATTGGTGCAACCATTGATTTCTTCCTCCATAATCACTCAACTTCAATTTGCAAATCATGATATTTTGTTATTTTTTCTAGCTGTTTCTCCTAAATTTGTGCGTTACCTGATATTGCAATATCAATCAACCAAATTTTTTTCTTTTCATGATTATTATTATTATTTGAATGTTTTTATTAAACTTCAAAGATAGGTTGAAAGATTATAACAAACAGGGAAAAGTCGGAAGGTAGACAACAGGGTAAGTTTTAAAAGTAACACAACCAGAGGTGGCATCCAGCAGGTTCTGACCAGTTCTGGAGAACCGGTAGCGCAAATTTTGAGTAGTTTGGAGAACCAGCAAATCCCACCTCTGACTGGAGATTTTACAGTATCCTTCCCCTGCCACGCCCAGCAAGCCACGTCCACAGAACCGATAGTAAAAAAAATTGAATCCCACCACTAAACAAAACCACCCCAAAAAACCATTTCAAATATTACTTCTGACTCTCTCCAATACAGATACAATTACATAAGAACAATCTCTTGTTTTAGTTTAACAAAAAGCAGATATAAAACTACAATATAAAAGATACACATACCTAACAATCAAATAGAAACAGCAGTATATACTATCGTAGTCTCTTACTCTAAACAAAACATAGCGAATAAATATATCATTATAACAATTTCACAAATACACATAATAGTACTAGGTACTTCTATAATCAAATATCTATAATAAAATATTCTCTACTTTAAATTTAAGCAAATGCAAAGCAAAATGTATTTCATTAATTATATTTAACAGATTTATTGAGCAGTAATTGGATAGGTTGAATTTGGCCCTGTTTTAACAATGGAAAATGTTATGAAGAAATATCAGTGATTTGCAAGATGATGTTTATAAGTGAACAGACAGGCTAAAACATAGCATACCATTCATTTATTTTTAAAAGTTCATCAGGGCTCACACACAGACCCCACCTATCAGCCTTACCATTTTTTAAATTGAATTGGGAGTTTAGAGATTTCTGGGCGTGATTATTGCAGGCCAATTGGGCAATGGATAAGATAAAATTACTGTTGGATCTAATTCACTGAATGTTACAGTAGATAGTTCTTGTTAATTATTAATCCAGTCTTCAGGAAAAATTGAATTTCCTATATCAAATCTGTGTTTAGAAATTGGACTAGCAACAAAGCACTAAAACAGGGGTATCAAACTCAAGGCCCATGGGCTGGATTTGACCCATGGGGTGCTTAAATCCAGCCCGCGGGCTGGCCTGGAAATATCAAGAGACGAGCCTACGGGACTCTGGTGGCTAAAACAAGCCATGTGCAGCCCCCCCATGCACCTTGTTTTCACCCTCCATGGCCTCTTGCAGCACTCTGCCAGCTGAAACCAGGCTGAAAAACAGGCCAAAAAATGGACCAAAAAACAGGCCCCAAAGTGGGCTAAAACAGCTGAAAAACAGGCCCAAAACAGCCCAAAATATGGGCCCAAAACAGGTAGAAAAACGGCGCAAAAGGGGCCAAGAACTGGGCCAAAAATGCCCCCAAACCAGGCCACGAGACCCATTTTTGGCCAGCATAATGTTGCAGGAACCTATGGAGGATGAAACTAGTTGGGGGGGCTTGTGGACCCGCATGCCCTGTTTTGGCCAGCAGAATGCTGCAGGAGGCATCCATCCTGGAAATCTGAATACAACTGGAGATCAATATATTTATATTTAAAACTTGGTTGGCATCATTCACTTAAGTTACCCAAATAATTAAGATGGAGTTTGCTAAATGTGCTGAAAAACTGTGCTTGATATTGCACATTTTTCAGACTATTGTATGAGAGCCCTCCTTTAGAGAGCGCCTCATTTTTCCGAAAAAAAGAAAGAAAGAAAGAAAGAAATGATCATTTTTACCTTGGAGGCAACTTTAAAAGCTGTTTGGTTAGTGAAATGTATGTTCAAGATGAACTGGTGTCCTTGAGATCCAGGAAATGAATTATGCTGTTTAATCACCTACGACTGAACATTTAGAATGACTAGGTTGAATTTACCAGCCAATTAAGTTCATTTCCTCCCCTCATCCCATTATTGATTCCTTTGTTTTTGTAGTGGTAAGACATTGAGATATGATGACTAGCTACTGTAGATAACAATTAAAATGTATTATGATCCCTGAAGCTGATGCTGCAGCTAATCAGGCAGACCGCATGGACTACCAGCTTGAGGACTCAACAGTCAAATAGATAACTGAGGCAGCTCCCAGTAACAATAAGCCTGAGAAAAGGGGGCATGATTCAGGTAATGAAGGGCTGATCATGATTGGGTGTCTAACCCAGGAATATCAACAGCCATGAAGAGCAGACCAGATGTGGTCAGTTGCTCTTGAGAAAAGGTGTCAACTCCTTAAAGCCAATAACTGTAGTCAATCATAACAGCATATAGCAACCTCCAAGTTCATTTTTCCTTTGTTGGAAACAGTTCTGCCTATCTCTGGATCTATGTGTTGGAATCTGAACCTGGACGAACCAGTGTGGAGCTATCCGCTCTTTCTCCCTGTTGGTGGAAAGAGAGAGAGAAAGACAGAAGGTCGGTCACCCACCACCTTGACTGAGGCAGGAGCCCCTCAACTGCTGCTGCTGGCTCTTTGCGTGTGAGGGAAAGAGGAGGTGGAGCAAGGAGAAGAAGGAGGGTGTTACGTTTGTGTTAAGTTTGCATGAAGAGTCAGATGCGAAGAGCTTCAGTGAAGAGTTTATTTAGTGACTACAGCTCGAATGGACCCAACTTGGCTGGGCTGCGGCTGCTACTTATAGCCTGCAGCCGTAGTTGCCAGCCAATCAGAGTGCAGGGTTTTCCCGCACTTTTTAAACCAATCATATTTAACATTTTACAAGAACAATTCAAACTAAACCAATAACATTCAAACCTACATACAGAACAGTTTGCACAGAGAGACAGGACGCGGAGTGCTTCAGCTCTTATTTATTGTGACTTTCAGCTCAGAATGGACCCGAATGGCTTAGCCGCGGCAGCTATTTATAGCCGGCTGCCGCGGCTGCTAGCCAATCTCTGTGCAGGGAATTCCCGCACTTTTTACAACCACTTATTTCAAACTCTGTACTTCAATAACCAATCATTTCAACTCTGCATAAACTACAGAGGGAAAGTGGATTTCTCCTTCCCTCCTGCTGGCTGTTCCGTTGCCCATTTCTGTGAAGCTTGCCCCACCCCACATCCCAGATGCCCTCACTTCTGCCAAGCATTTCTTTGCCTACTTGAGTTCCAGCTCTGTTGCATTTCTTCATTGCGTTTCTCACCGTCATGTGTAGCGAAACAAAAGTTTGTGGGACTAAAAAAAGTTTAATCAATCAATTCCAACTTCTCACAAAAAAAAAGAAGATCTTGTGAAGTTGGAATTGATTGATGGAATGTTTTTTTTTTAATCCCACAAACTTTTGTTTCCCTGCACATGATGGCAAGAAATGTGACGGAGAAACATGATAGAGCTGGAAATCAGATAGGCAAAGAAATACTTGCCAGAAGTAAAGGCCCCCAAGTGCCAAGCAGTAAAACAGGCCCGTCCCTCTCTAAGCAGTTGCCCAGGCCCACAAGAGGGAAGGCTGGCACTTAAATGTGGTAGCATGCCAGCTCTGGGCAGGAAGGGGCAGCCAGCATGGGCACTGCAGGCAGGATGCCTGCTTGCTTCAGCACCCTTCCCAACCCTCTTGCATTCTTCTGGTGCTTTGGCCCGGGCTGCCATCTTATGTGCAGGCCCTGCCCTGCCGCCTGCTGTAAAGTAGGACAGTTTTCACCTGAGTGACCTGATCAAAGGTTTTCGTCGCTCCTCTCTTGGACTTTTGGGGAGCGCTTTTTTCCCCCACCTGGAGGGAAGTTGAATGAAAACAAGATGTGTCCGGAAAACACAGATTTTCCAGAGCACATCTAACTGGTTCACTGAACTCAGCAAAAAATTAGCTACCGGTTCTGGTGAACTGGTGCAAACTGGCTGAATCCCACCTCTGAGGAGTCATTATTGCTGGCAGAAGTAAGAATATATTTACTCTTTGTATATAGATGCTACAAGCCCATGATGGGCTAATAGATAGGCAAGGGATACTTAAAAATTGCCATTCTGTTAGCAGAACAAGAAGTGCTATTTTTAAAACCCTGAAAAATCTCAGTACCATGCTGTTTCCCACAAAAAATCATTTTGCTGGAGTAGTGATGTAGTGATGTACAAGAAAAAAATCAAGGAAACAGTCGGTCCACTAAAGAGAGAAGCCGGCAAGGAAGGAACAGGCAACAGAGAGAAAGCAGAACTGCTTAACTCATTCTTTGCATCCGTCTTCACGCAAAAAGAAACTATAGCTCAACCCACCAAAAACATAACTGTAAAAGACAGACTAGAAATAAAAGTTAAAATAAGCAAAAAAAAATAGTAAGAGAACACCTGTCTGATCTTGATAAACACAAATCACCAGGGCCTGATGGATTACATCCCAGTTTTAAAGGAGCTGGCAGAGGTCATCTCAGAACCACTGCACCATATCTTTCAAAGACCCTGGAGCACCAGGGAACTACCAGAGGACTGGAAAAGAGAAGATGTGGTTCCCATCTTCAAAAAAGGGAAAATAAAATAGACCCAGGAAACTATAGACCAATCAGCCTAACATCAATACCCAGGAAGATACTGGAAAAGATAAAAAAACAGATCTGCCAATATCTAGAAACAAGTAAAGTAATAACTAGCAGTCAGCACGGGTTTGTTAAGAACAGATCATGCCAAACCAATCTTATTTCATTCTTCAACAAAGTGGCTAAATTAGTAGACCAGCAAAACACTGTGGACATAATGTATTTAGATTTCAGCAAGGCATTCAACAAAGTAGACCACAACCTACTTCTTAGTAAGCTAGAAAAAAGAGGAATAGATAGCACCACCACTAGATGGACTCGCAACTGGCTGACAAACCATACTCAACAAGTAGTCCTTAACGGGTCTAAGTCTACATGGAGGGAAGTAAGCAGTGGGGTGCCACAAGTTTCCGTCTTAGGCCCAGTACTCTTCAATATCTTCATTAACAGCTTAGATGAGGGAATAGAAGGGGAACTTAATAAATTTGCAGATGATTCTAAGCTGGCAGGAATAGCTAACACCCTAGAAGATAGGCTCAAGATCCAGATGGATCTTGACAGACTTGAACACAGGGTCCTATCTAACAAAATGAAATTCAATGTAGAGAAAAGTAAAGTCCTACACTTAGGCAAGAAAAACCAAAAGTACACATATAGACTGGGTGAAACCAAGCTCAATAGCAGTAATTATGAGAGGGATCTTGCAGTCTTAGTGGACACCAACTAAATAGGAGCCAACAGTGTGCGGCAGCAGCCAAAAATCCAATGCAATCCTAAATTGCATTAATAGAGGGATACAATCAAGATCAAGTGAGGTACTAATGCCACTCTATAAAGCCTTAGTAAGACCACATCTAGAATACTGCATCCAGTTTTGGTCACCACATTATAGAAAAGATGTTGAGACTCTAGAAAAAGTACAGAGAAGAGCAACCAGGATGATTAGGGGACTGGAGACTAAAACATATGAAGAACGGTTACAGGAACTGGGCTTGGCTAGTCTAGTGAAGAGAAGGACCAGGAGACATGATAACAGTCTTCTAATATTTGAAGGGCTGCCACAGAGAGGAAGGGGTCAAGCTATTTTCTAAAGCACCTGTAGGCCAGAGCAGGAATAATGGATGGAAACTGAACAAGGAGAGATTTAACCTGGGAATAAGGAGAAACTTTCTGACAGTGCGAACAATCAACCCATGAAACAGAAGTTGCCCTCGGAAGTTGTGGGAGCGCCATCACTTGAGAGTTTCAAGAAGAGATTGGACTGCCATCTGTCAGAAATGGTGTAGGGTCTCCCGCTTGGGCGGGGGGTTGGACTAGATGACCTACAAGATCCCTTCCAACTCTGATTATCTGTTATCTGTTATCTGATGTCCTGAAGTATCCATTTTGCACACACTCACATGATTCATATGAGAAGGTTATTTCAGGTGTTAAGTTACTGATATTTCATCCTATTTTCTCACTATATGAGTTATTTGGAAACTAAAACAAAGTCCTCCTCACCTTGCCAGAACCAATTTTTCCCCTGTGGCTTACAGGAAAATGAATATCACCACTCCAAAATATTTCTGTCCTAAATTGTCATTTTAATCAAACTTCTATCAAAGAAGCACTCCTGTTGCATTGATCTGTTCATAATCCTTTTCTTACCATAGCAAATGTTAAACTTGGCTTAGCTTATTTCCATTATGTTTTTGTTGTAGTTGTTGAATGTAAACTACTTTAAAGTGACAGAATGGGATTCATTGTTCAGCTTCTCCTTATATTAACGTTCTCTCTGTGTAATGCATTTAGTCCATAGTGATGAGGGAAAAAAAGATTGATCTAAAGGAAAGGATTGTCTATTGCTGTTTGTTCCAGCTTTTTGACAAATAGAGTATAATTCTATCCATATTCAAATAATTCTCATTAATTATCACCATGTAATGAGACTGGAACTGCATGTAACGATGCTAATATATAATTTAGAAGAACTGAATGGAGTAAATGCCATTGCTGAAACTTAGCTGGAAACTTTGCCAGTTTTCACCTATTAATTGGCTCAGTAAGTGGTTCATCTTACAGAAAGCCAACATTCTGGAATAAAAAGTTGTAGATCACAATCATTATGACAACATTTCTTCTTCAACTGCAGTTGTCAGCTTTTGTCAGCTTTTACTAATCTACTTATTGTAATAAATATGTCAAGCCATATACAGAAGCAGCCTAGAACTAAGAAAAAATTCCTAACAGTGAGCTCAATTAATCAGTCAAACGGCTTGCCTTCAGAAGTTGTGGGTGCTCCATTACTGGAACCTTTTAAGAAGGGACTGGGCAGCCACTGGTCTGGAATGATGTAAGGTTTCCTACGTGAGCAGGTGTTGGGCTAGAAGTTCATAGACTAATGAAGACCACCTCTAGCACTGCAAAAAAAGTCACATCAACAAACACACCTGAGATAAACAAAAAATACCTCAGACTACACCCCCTAAAAAGGAAGACGAATGTTGGTGATAGGAGATTCTATTCTCAAAGGAATGGAACCAGCCATCTCTAGACCAGACATACAGTCTAGGGAGGTATGTTGTCTCCCTGGAGCAAAAATTAAAGATGTGGCTGAGAACCTAACCAAAATAATTAGGCCCACAGATTACTACTCTTTCCTGTTCTTTCACATTGGGAATAATAATAATAATAATAATAATAATAATAATAATAATAATAGTAATAATTTATTAGACTTGTATGCTGCCCTCTCTCCCTGAGGACACAGGGTGGCTCACAGTATAAAAACACAATACAATAAGTTAATTAAAAAGTAATTAAATAACACAAGCCTAATAGTCAAACTAATAAAATTAAGTTAAAATTACTTGAAAAAGCCCACCTCCCCTTATTTCAGTCCAGGCTGGCCTGCTGAAACAGCCACGTCTTCAGGTCGTGGTGGAAGGAGCGGAGATCAGGGGCCAAACGAAGACCCAAGGGGAGCTGGTTCCGTAGGGTGGGTGCTCCCATAGAGAAGGCCCTACCCCTGGGCAATGTCTGGCCGATGGCACCCCAAGGAGGCCCTGCCTGTGGGAGCGTACAGGGCGATCGGAGTGTGATGCCAGCAGAAGACGTTCCCACAAGTATCCCGGACCCAAGCCATGTAGGACTTTGTATGTCATCACTAGTACCTTGACACAACAAAGAACCTAAGTACAATATTGAGAGACTGTAAGCAACTAGGTGATAAAGTAAAGGAACTAGGAGCACAAGTGGTGATCTCATCAGTACACCCAATGAAAGGCCAACACCCATTGAGGGAAAACAGACCTCTAGAAATAAACCACTGGCTAAAGGATTGGTGTCACCAAAAAGAACTTTGGTTTCTTGGACCAAGGATTGCATTATGTATAAAAAGGATTCTTGGCAAGGGATGGGCTGCACCTCATGAAAACAGGGGGAAATCTACTAGGAAAAAGACTGGCCCAACTCAACACAAGGGCTTTAAACTAAAATTGGGGTGGAGTGAGTAATCTTTAGAATCTCTAGAACACAAAATCAACCATAAATCCCAAGAAAACAAATGAAACAATGAGGTAAGAGAGTGATGAGAAAAAAAACTAAAAGAAACCATTAGGAGATGCAGGAATCATACCCATGGACAGGCATTAAAGACTTAAATGTTTATATAAAGCTTGGGGAACAAACATGGTGAACTAGAAGCAATAGTACACGAAGGTATGTATGACATAGTTGCCATTACTGGTGGGACGAAACCCATGACTGGAATATATTGATGGATGAATTACAAATTGTTCAAAAGAAGCAGATCTACAAAAAGAGGAGGTGGAGTTGCATTATATGTGAGAGGTCACTACATATCTACAGAAATGCACATGATCAAAGATAAAACCCCATCCAAAATGTATATGGGTCAATATAAAAGGAAAAAAAGTGACATTGCCATAGGTGTATATTACAGGCCACCTAATCAATCAGAAGAAATAGATGAACTCTTTGCCAATCAGTTAACAAATGTATGCAGGAAGCATACTACAGTAGTAATGGGAGTCTTTAACTATCCAGATACCAATTGGAAGACCAACTCTGCAGTGAGTGGGAGATCAAACAGATCTCTAACCAACTTAGCTGACAACTTCATCATCCAAAAGCTAGAGGAGGGAACTGGAGGAAAAGCTATACTGGACCTAATTCTTACTAATAGAGAAGAAGCGATAGAGGGAGTTGAAGTTTCCGGAAATTTGGGTGAAAGTGACCACGTCATACTGGAATTCAATATAATGCAAACACAAGCAATAGAAAATAATCCAACCAGTGCCTTAAACTACCGTGTTTCCCCAAAAATAAGACACTGTCTTATAATTTTTTTGGCTCCCAAAAACACACTAGGTCTTATTTTTGGGGTAGGTCTTATATATTTATGGTGCCAAATAGTGGGTGTGAGTGTGTAGGGGGGGGGTGTTTCGCGGGTGCACGGTTGCTCCCTGAAAAGTCTTCCTGGAACTGGAGATTTACACCAGGTCTTATTTTTGGGATAGGTCTTATATTAGGGCAGGTTTAGAAAATAGTGCTAGGTCTTACTTTCGGGGTAGGTCTTATTTTGGGGAAACACGGTAAAAGAGCTGATTTTAACAAACTCAGAGAGACCCTAGGAAAGATTCCATGGATGAAAATCCTAAAGGGTAAAACAATTCAAGAAGCTTGGAAAACTCTGAGAAATGCAATCATAAAAGCCAAGTCCAGCGCAATAACACTCAAAAAGTAAAACAAGAAATTCAAGGAGAAACTATCATGGCTGCACAAAGATCTCTCTGACAAACTAAAAGGCAAAAAGGACAAGCACAGAAAATGGAAACAAGGACACATAATTAACAGATAGCCAGAACATGCAAAGACGAAGTCAGAAAAGCAAAGGCTCAGAATAAACGAAGGCTTGCTACAAAGTCAAAGATAATAAAAAAGGTTCTTCCAACATATTAATAACAAGAAACTAATCAAGGAAACAGTAGTCCACCAAAGAGAGAAGATAGCAGGGAACACAAGCAGTAAGGAGAAAGCAGAGCTGCTTAACTAATTCTTTGCATCATGCAAAAAGAAATTGTAGCCCAACATACCAAAAAAGCTACCATAAAAGACAAACCAGAAAGAAAAATTAAAATAAACAAAAAATGGTAATAGAACACCTGTCTGACCTTGATTAATATAAATCACCAGGACCTGACAGATTGCATCAGAGTTCTGAAGGAGCTGGCAGATATTATCTCAGAACCACTGTGCCAAATCTTTCAAAAATCCCAGGGAAGTACCTGAGGATTGGAAAACAGTTGATGTGGTTCCCATCTTCAAAAAAGGGGGGAAAACTGTGAGAGGGACCTTGGAGTCCTAGTGGATGATCATTTAAACATAAGCCAGCAATGTGCAGCAGCTGCCAAAAAAGCTAATACAATCCTGGGTTGTATCATTTTAATAGCTTTACAAATTTCCCTTTTTGTTAAAGATCCATTCAAATTTTTTTTCTGATATGAAGATCATATGAAGTATTAGTGCCGCTTTACAAAACCCTAGTAAGACCACACCTAGAATACTGTAACCAGTTTTGGTCACCATACTACAAAAAAGATGTTGAGACCTTGGAAAAAGTTCAGAGAAGAGTAACTAAGATGATCAAAGGCCTGGAGACTAAACAATATGAAGAATGGCTACAGATTTTGGGTCTGGCTAGTCTAAAGAAAAGAAGAATTAGTTTAGTTTAGTTTATTTGGACTTATAAGCCGCCCTTATAAGTCAGGGCGGCGTACATAAAAAACAGGCAATACAAAAGTTAAAATAATTTTTAAAAATATTAAATTAGCACCAAATAAACATTCAAATTAAAACCCCGATCCCCTGTCAGTCCAGGCCAGATTGTAAAAATAACCATGTTTTAAGGTCGCGGCGGAAGGAGCGGAGATCAGGGGCCAGGCGCAATTCAAGGGGCAGTTGTTTCCAGAGGGTGGGCGCTCCCACAGAGAAGGCCCTTCCCCTAGGGGCCGCCAGCCTACAATGTTTAGCTGACGGCACCCCCAGGAGGCCCTGTCTGTGGGAGCGCACTGGGTGACATGATAGCAGTATTTCAGTATTTGAGCGGTTGCCACAAAGAAGAGGGTCAAATTATTGTCTGAAGCACCAGAGGGCAGGGCAAGATGTAATGGTTGGAAACTGATCAAAGAGAGAAGCAACCTGGAATTAAAGAGAAACATTGTAACAGTGAGGACAATTAACCAGTGAAATGACTCACCTCCAAAATTTATGGGTGCTCCTACATTAGAGGGTTTTAAGAAGAGATTGGACAACAGATTTATCTGAAATGGTATAGGGTTTCCTGCTTGAGCAAGAGGTTGGACTAGAAGACCTTGAAGGTTCCTTCCAACTCTGTTATCCTACCGTGTTTCCCCGAAAATAAGACACTGTCTTATTTTTTTTTTTGGCTCCCAAAACACACTAGGTCTTATTTTCGGGGTAGGTCTTATATATTTATGGTGCCAAATAGTGGGTGTGAGTGTGTAGGGGGTGTTTTGGGGTGCACGGTTGCTCCCTGAAAAGTCTTCCTGGAACTGGAGATTTACACTAGGTCTTATTTTCGGGGTAGGTCTTATATTAGGGCAGGTTTAGAAAATAATGCTAGGTCTTACTTTCAGGGTAGGTCTTATTTTCGGGGAAACACGGTATTATTCTGTTATACAAATACTCGCAAGCAGAAGTTAGGTGTTAGCTTATTGTATATGAGAGGTCTGCATCCACAGTTGCTGCTATTGATAAATGTCATGATCCACAAAGTGAAAAGATCACAGAAGCGTTGCCAACTTCTTGAGATTTTCAGGGCAATTGTTCTTTGTATACCCAAGCATCCTCACCTATATCTGCTAAGTACTGGAATGACACTACTTGTCAGAGTCCCACATTAGTTACTGATGACTCCAGGTCCAGATACCGTATTCTCTTCTGTGGTAGTATTGGGAGCAAAGAGAATCCCATGGCCAGGAAAGAGAAAATGCTGGATTCAAAACAGAGCTGTAAATGCTCTAGAAGTGATTGTACATGCCACCAGAATATAACAAAGATATATTTCCAGCTGCTTAAAAGTCTCTACTTGCCTCTTTCCAACTTCAGAAATCTTTCCATTCTGCAAAATAATATTCATGGTTTGTTGCAAAGGTTGTAAAAGTGCATCCTCAAAACATTTATAAGAGGCAGGCAGACCATCTGGACCAGGTGGCTTTCCTGTTTTAGTCATTTTAATAACTTTACAAATATTTCTTTTTGTTAAAGATCCATTCATATGTTTTTCTGATTCTCTGTAACCTCAAGTAAATTCTGTTTATGTAAATATTGTTCCAATGAAATTTATTGACTTTTACATGAAGTAAAACAATATTGGTTAAACACTTTTTGTATGTTTGCATTATCAGTTAGTCAGCATTTTCTTCTTGTAACTTCAGTATCACTTTCTATTCTTTTTACAGTAACATGCCAATTATTTCCCAGATTTATTTACAGATTCAAACTTTATTTCTTTTGCATAATTCATTTTTATTTCCATCTCTCTGTTAGCATATGTAATTGCCTCTGTAGAAGCTTAATTACATGGGTAATAGTTGTCCTCTCTGGTGCTTTTTAATTTTTTCTTCCTGTATTTAATCACATCCAAAATCACTTGGATTTCCTTTTGCCTTTTCTTTTTAAATTCACTGTTACATTGTATGAAACCTGGAAATAAGGAGAAACTTTCTGACAGTGAGAACAATCAACCAATGGAACAGTTTGCCTTCAGAAGTTGTGGGAGCGTCATCACTTGAGACCTTCAAGAATAGATTGGACTGCCATTTGTCAGAAATGGCGTAGGGTCTCCTGCTTGGGCAGGGGGTTGGACTAGATGACCTACAAGGTCCCTTCCAACTCTGATTGTCTGTTTAATCTGAAATAACCATCTATAAAAGTTTTACTTGCCTCCCAAATAGTTCTTATTTTTGTGACTTTATTAAGATTATTCTCTAAACATTATTTTAATTTCTTTTTGTGATCTCCCATTATTATTTCCTTTTCTGACTGTTTCCATCTGAAACAGACATTTTTCCTTTAATACCAGTCATTGGATTGTGATCTGAGAAAGTCTTGGTAATATCTCCACTTTATGCATATTAATAACCAAAGTGTTAGAGGTCCAAATCATATATATCCTTGAAAAAGATCCAGCTCCTTCAGAAAAATAAGAACATTTTTGACTCCTCATTTTTGTATCTCCATACATCAACAAACGGAAAATAGTCCATTAAGTTAAAGTAAAGTGTGGGTAGTTTGCCTTGTGTCTTTTTAATGTTTATCTCAGAGGGGAAATGTTTTTTGTGGGGAAGCCAACCCATTCCAATCTCTCATGAGACACCAATTTTCATACAGAAAGTCCAATATTTTATCCATAAATTGTTTATGTTGCATTTTATCTTCATTTGGGACATAAATTCCCAGCTTTAAGTTTTATTCACTTGTAAGTTATGTTCCATCTTAACATTTCTGCCATAATCACCTGTCAATATAAATTTTGGATATAGTTGAGCATTTATATTCAAAACAAATCCATTTTCCATACCTGGTGAAATACATTTTTCTGATTCAAATATTTTATAACCTTTTTCATAATGCAGTTTTGTAAGCAAATCACATCTTGTTTTAACTTTTTCAAATAATGTTTCCCCCCCTCTCTTTTGGGGATCATTTGCTCAATTTATATTCCACATTAAGCATTTATAATCCACAGTTAAGCCAAGATTTTAGAAAAATCGTGGTATTTTCAGTGTCCTGTTGTATCTGTTGTGACATTTTTCTAGTCACATCTGTCATTTCTTTTTCCTTTTGCATTTCCTCCAATTCTTCTTTGAGTTTTCCCAGAAAGTCTCTTGCTTTCTGCAAAGAATTCAGTCTAAATCTCTACTATTTTGATGTTAAAAATCATCCCTTTCAACTTATCCCATCTAAATAGAATCTTTGTCTGAAATCCCTCCCACTTCTTATTGGAAAATCAAATTCAGGATGCATCAAGTTATCTAAAAAAATGTTTCTCAAAAATTATAATTGAAATTACTCCAGAGCTGTTAAAAGGACCTAACTGAACATTGTAGGGGATATTTGATTAGAATAGAATAGAATAGAATAGAATAGAATAGAACAGAACAGAATAAAATTCTTTATTGGCCATGTGTGATTGGACACACACGGAATTTGTCCGGTGCATAATTTCTCAGTGTACATAAAGATATAAGTGATGAAACTGATGATTAAGCTTTGACTATTAAATATGATAGCTGGAATGTGTAAACCACCCCTAGTTTATATATTCTAAGTATATATTCTTTATACCTTTAAGTATGAATTGTTAGAGTTATGCTCAGATATTTAATGATGTTTAATCTGCTGTAATTTGCCTCATTGAGTCTTCAAGAATGGCCTTTGGGGTGTTTTGCAAAGATAAGTATTCTAATCTTATCATATTTTATAATCTAGACAAAATGCATCAGGAGCATATAACTTCCAAAATCAGAAAAAACAAAATGGCATAAAAAATACAGGTATGTTATGTACCTATTTCAGTGATGATGAACAAATAATTCAGGGCAGTGAATAAGGTGTTTATATAAATAAAAGATAACAGATAATCAGAGTTGGAAGGGACCTTGTAGGTCATCTAGTCCAACCCCCCGCCCAAGCAGGAGACCCTACACCATTTCTGACAAATGGCAGGCCAATCTCTTCTTGAAAGTCTCAAGTGATGGCGCTCCCACAACTTCCGAGGGCAACTTCTGTTCCATGGGTCGATTGTTCTCACTGTCAGAAAGTTTCTCCTTATTTCCAGGTTAAATCTCTCCTTGTTCAGTTTCTATCCATTGTTCCTTGTCTGGCCAACAGGTACTTCAGAAAATAGCTTTATTAAGCAATAAAGCTTCTGGCATATAGCCCTGCTTGACATTGAAGTAGGGGAATGCCAGTAGTGGTATTCAGCCGGTTCTC
Organism: Naja naja; assembly: GCA_009733165.1. NCBI lineage: Eukaryota > Metazoa > Chordata > Lepidosauria > Squamata > Elapidae > Naja > Naja naja. The sequence continues at coordinate 3,771,129 of CM019153.1, read as the reverse complement.
ACTGGTTCAGGAGAACTGGTAGTGATAATTTGGCATGGGTTGCCGAACTGGTAGCGACTTCTGGATGCTCACGCCCCACAAAGTGTGTGCACACGCAAAAGCACTCCCACCAAGCCATGCCCACCGAACCAGTGGTAAAAATATTTGCAACACCCCACTGTATTATGGGGGCATCCAACAGAATTTACCAGAATGATGAAATACAATATTGTGAAAAAACCTCACCACTTAATATATATATGCAATGCCACAACATACAAAGTAGGCACAGTTTGTGTTGCAATACTGCAACTTTTATTATTTCAATTTCCTACCTGCTGCTCCCTTCAGATTCCATAGATCAGCCTAAAATTGTGTTTGATTTTTTTTTTTTTTTGCAAATTGTTATTTCGTATTCAACTTGAAATCAGTTAACAGTTCCAAGATCATTTTTTAAAATCTATAACTCTGGGTGATGATCCGGGGCATGGCATGAAGGCAACACAGCCAGAAAATAGATATGAGTCTCATCATTTGCTTCAACTTTTCCCCCAACGTCCCAGTTACTCTCCAGCTTGGTGAAAAGCTCTCCCATGAACCTACAACAGCCTCTGGCTGTAGATATTCCAGTCCAAACACTGTAAGCAGAATGTCTGCAATCAATCACTCCAGCAGGGCAGGATAATGAGTCCAATAATTCCAGCAAGGCAGATAAGCACACAGAAGCATGGCAATAATTTACAGAGACAGGAGGAATGCCAGGAATGCAGGATAAAACTCACAACACTAGATTAATTCAGTGTTTGTTCCCAACAAGCACCCCTCTCAACTGCCTCTCCTTTAAACTCCATCCCCAGGTGTGCCTTGTGAAGGGAATTGGGGCCCTTCCCTTCCTCATAAGCCACACAACCGGTGTTACACTCTTCTGCGTTCTTCCCTGCATGTCCTAGGATGAGGAGGGGGTAGGCCTTGGTCTTCATCTGAACCACCTCTGCCTTGTTCTACCTCTCCCCTGCTCTGCCCAGCCTGACTTTGCCCTTCCCCAGTTTCCTCCACAGCCAATGGAGCCCCTCTCCCTCTCTCTGTCAGCTGTTCATCTTCCCCCTCAGATTCAGACTCCGATGGGGGTATGACACTCTGCATTGGATTTACTGCAGCTGTTGGCCTAATTTAAAATTACTGTTCCCTTCCAACTCTGTTAATCTGTAATCCATATGAGTATTCTACACATATCCATAGTTTTCCTTATATTTTAGGAAGCATCAGGAAGCATTTATTATAACATTTTGCTTAATAATATAGGAAGGACAAACCAGGAAATTCTTTCTTGAGAATTTTAATTAATAAAAAGCTATTAATTAGATCACACTGATAATTGTTTTAGCCCTGGAGAGCAGACCATTAATATAATTTTTTTAAAAAAAACTCTCCTAATAAGAACTATTCTTGTATGGCAATTGCTTTTAAATCTCTTGATGGTGTGATATAATATTTGACTGTTCCAGTTCACAGCTTTCAGCATTCAAAGGACATACAGCTATTTCAAAGCATTTAATCTGATATGGCAATCAATAGCCTTTTTTTCCCTAACAGCAGACTAAGATAAACTCTTGCACTGTTTTCAGACTGATTGCGTTGTGGTTAACATGCACTACTATTATAAATGCCATATGCTATCACTGATTTGAAATTTGTCCTTCAGCTGATTTTCTGCTGAATCTTTCCTCTGTCCCAGCCCAATATATTATTAAGTAGCAACAATGATATGACAGTGATTTGACAGCTAGGGAACTTCAGTCTTGGGGACAGACTGATGTCTGTCTCTCTGTCTGTTGAAATGAAATATTCATAGCAAAGCATCTCATATCAAATCTCTCTTACACACATCTGTCTTACACAAGCTGGTTGATGTGATCAACAAGCTTTACAGCTTGGACACTTGAGGATCTGTTAGGTTACATTTATGAACAGGAGTAGCACATCTTTTGGTTTAACAAATACATAAATATTTTTCCCTGAGGAAAAAAACACTTCAGATTGTTTCGAATTAGATTTACAATCCGAAAGGAGCTACGTGATTTGAAAGTTTTCAAAGATCTTCCAAACCTGACTGCTTATGAAATCATGTTATGTCTTTTGGACTGGGGACAATACCCTGCAATAGGGAGGGAAATGTTGTTGGTAAGCCCTTAAATCTTTTTGGAGTTCTCAATAACAGAAGATTTAAGAAAAAGCAGGAGATTTGAGATCAGGCAACTAAGTAAGATGATTCATGGAGAATTTAAGGAGAAAGTTTACTTCATTGAAAATAACAAATTCTTTGGTTTGACAGACCATGCCCAAATGTATGTATAAGAAACTTGGGTCATTGTTTCAGAGATATTTCCTTACCAGATTCCTCAATGCCTTTAACAACAGCAGAGCTTCTGCTGTACTTGAACACTTGCAAAAGACCTTGGTGGTCTTCTAGTTCAACCCCCTGCTCAAGCAGGAGCCCCTGTATTATTCTGGACAAATGGCTGTCCAATCGCTTCTTAAATACCTTCAGTGATGGAGCCGTCTCACAACTTCTGGAGGCAAGCAATTCTATTGATTAATTCTCACTCTCAAGAAATGTCTCCTTAGTTCTAGGCTGGATCTCTCTGTATGACAGCCCCTCAAATATTGGAAGACTGCTGTCATGTTACCCCTAGTTCTTCTTTCCATTAGACTAAAAATTCCTAGTTTCTGCAACTGTTCATCATATGTTTTAGCCAGGGGTGAGATTCAATCGGTGTTACTACCGGTTCGGTACTTATGTTTTGTGCACACATGCACACTTTGCGTGCACGCACACCAGACACATGCTGCACGCGCGTGTAATACAACGAAAGCTGTGCCTCCCAGACAGCTGATAAGCGCTGCACGTGGGTGCGCAGCGTTTGAAAAACGCCTTTTTTACTGATTTTTCAACCTCAGCTGTGCCGTGCAAAGCTGCTGAGGTTGAAAAAGCAGGAAATAAAGGTCAGGTAAGAGCCCAGGCAGGCGGGTGGGCCAAACAGCAGCAGGCACAAAACCAGTTCTGTGTCTGCTGCTCTTCAGAGCTACCGGTTCTACAGAGCCAGGCAGAACCAGTAGCATCCCACCCCTGGTTTTAGCCTTCAGTCCCCTAATCATCTTTGTTGCTGTTCTCTGAACTCTTTCTAGGGTTTCAACATATTTTTTGTATCATGGTGATCAAATTTGTTTGCAGTATTCCAAGTGTGGTCTTACTAAAGCAGCATTAAGTGGTTTTAACACTTCGTATGATCATGGTACTATCCCTTTGTTGATACAGCCTAGGACCACATTGACTATTTTGGCAGCTGGTTCATATTGAAATGGTGGTCTACTAGGACTCCTAGATCCCTCTCACAATTATGGGTATTGAGATAGATACCACATATCACATATTCTATACCTGTGCATTTGGTTTTTCTTGACTATGTGTAAAACATTGTAAGACATTTTGTTGAAAAGAGCCCACTGTTCAAGTCTGTCAATATCCTTTTGGATCTTGAACCCACCTTCTAAAATGTTTGCTATTCCTCCCCCAGATTGATGTCATCTGAAATTTGAGTTCCCCTTCTGTCCCCTCTTCTGGAATCTCTCTCTTTTTTCTGCTATTGTGCTAAACTGGGCTTTTATAATCTCATTTTTCAGAATTTCCAAAGCTTCTTAAGTTTCTCCTTGAAGATTTTCATCCATGGAATCCTTCCCAAGCTGTCTTTAAGTTTGTTGAAATCAGCTGTCTTAAAATCTAAGATACCAGTTTGACTTTATTCTATTGTTTGTGTCTGCTTTATGTTGAATTCCAATATGACATGGTCACTCTTCCCCAAGGTTCTCACAACTTCAACCATCATTTTATTTCTGTTAGTAGTAAGAATTAAGTCCAGTATAGCTGACTTTCTACTTCCGCTCTACCTTTTGGGAAACAAAGTTGTCTGCTAAGTTCATATGATGTACCATTTCACCCAAATAAAGGTTACTGGCACAAAAGTTTTAGTAGTATATAGATGAAAGCTAATTGGAATACTAGATCACTTGAAAAAAAAGTTTTATATAATTCGGTTTGCTAACAAAATGCAGATATGTTAAGTATTAAGAAGTTACAAATAATGTCACGTGCATATTTGGTGAACTTGCAGTTATGGTGAAGAAGTGAAGTGGTAGATTATTTTATTAAAAATAAATAAAAGGGACAATGCAGATGTAAAGAGGAGATTAATCTTAGGAAGAAGATAATGTCAAAGTCAAGATAAGGACAATTCAAAAGCATAAAAAAATCTAAAGAATTAAAGCAATTTTTTTCAATTTTTTTTTCAAATTGGAGATGCTTTCAAATTATTTAATTTAGACATTGTACAAAGTATATCATAGGTTGCCAGAATCAGTCAATCAATCCTGGACCAAATAGATGCTAAATGTTCCCTTGAATTGGTGATCAACAAATAGAAATTCACATATGTTGAATTGTAATACTGGCAGACAATGGAACACTAAACAATTATTATGTTTGGCAAGATGGAGAGAAATAGAAGACCATGGATAAGATGGCTGAATAGGACGATTTATTGCAGGGGTATCAAACTTAATTTCATTGAGGGCCACATCAGCATTATGGTTGCTCTCTGTTATGTATGCAGGTTTGAATGTCATTGGTTAAGTTTGAACTGTTCTTGTAAAATGTCAGAAATGATTGGTTTAAAAAGTGCGGGAAAACCCTGCACTCTGATTGGCTGGCAACTGCGGTTGCTGGCTATAAGTAGCAGCCACAGCCCAGCCAAATCGGGTCTGTTATGAGCTGTAGTCACTAATAAACTCTTCACTGAAGCACTCCGCCTCTGACTCTTCATGCAAATCTAACACTCTCAAAGGGCCAGTTGCATGTAAGACTATGACGACTCACAGTAGCCAGGTGGGCATGGTTGGGAAGGTGTGGCTGGGTGGTCACTGCTAGGTCACCATGATTAGGTGGGCATAGCTGCATTGGTGTGGCTGGCTTGACGCAGCCAGCTTAATGCTACTCATTGACACAGTGACTTGGGACGGTTGGGTAAGGATGGAATAAGTTGGCTAACTCGACATGAGGACAATTTGGTGCCCCACAAGCTCCTCACCTCCCCAAATTGCTGGCAGCCAAGAGCGCATGCATGAGTATGCACACATGCGCACACGCACACGCACACACCACATTCTAAGTTTGGGGACTTTTATCAACAGAGGAACAAGAGAGCCTTCTCCCCAAGCCCAGGCATGATCAGCAGTTTGCAAGCTCAGATGTGGATAAAAGTCTCCAAGCTTGGAATGGTGTGTATGTGTGTGTGTGTGTGTGTGTGCACAGCATGCCTAAGGAGATGTTCTTCTCGCAATCCCAGACACTGTTGGCGTTTCCCTGTCCGGTGCCCCCTCCCAGCAAAGCAGGAGGCAGAGGACTATGCTGCATGTGGAAGCATGGAGGAGAAAGTTTGCAGGAAGCAATTTCCTCCACATCCAACTTCTGCCTTGACAGATCTATGGAGAGCAAGAGGAGAAGGCAGGGGAGCAGCGGTCCCTGGTCCTGCATGAGGGAGGCTGGCCCTTCTCAGAATTGACATTTCCAATCATGTGTGGTGAGGATGACAGCTTGTTGGGGCAGCTTCCCTCATGTAGCTCCCCTGCCACCCCCGTCTCCTCTCCAGAGATTAGTCAAGGCAGAAGTTGGACTCGGAGAAAACTGCTTCCTGCAAACTTTCCTCTCCACACTCCCACATGCAGCAGTGTCATCCTCTGCCTCCTGTGGGGGGACAGGCAAGGCTGGGAGGGAGGATCCAGAGGTCTCCAGCAGGGGAAGGTGAGACCAGGGTGAGTGCAAAAGCCTACGCCACCAAAGGAGCCTTGCTGTCCCTCTCAGGCCATGCTGAGGACCCAGGACATTGGCGTGGGCTGCCCAGAGCCCTGGGCAGTGGAGGGAAAGTGCCCAGCCTCGCCCTCAAGCTCCTGGGGCACCAGGACCCTGCAGCCCAGCCCATCCTAGCCTCACTTCCCCAAGGGAGTGCCTGGTTGCTCTTTCTTCCTCCTCAAGGCTGCGGCTGCTGTGCTTGCTCTCCCTGGCCAGGTTGCTCATGGTGGATGCGGGAGGGCAGAGTGCATGGGTCAGACCCACTGCCTCTCCATGTGAGGAGACACGGCTTTATAAGCAAAGCATCCTCAGCAATAGGATGGGAGACCACCAGGAGAGGCCAGGAGGAGGGGACAAGAGGATGGCAAGGGCTGCTGATGGCCAAGTGCTAAGGCAGGATTTCCCTCAGGCCCTCCCTCTCATTCCAATCTTCCTCCTTTCTTCCTCCCTCCCTCCCTCCCTCCCTCCCCATCTTTCCTTCCCCGTCTCCCTCCTTCTCATTCCTCCTTCTCAGCACCACATATGGAAAAGCCTCCTGTCAAGTCTGGCGGGCTGCCTGTCTGGTAGAAGGGCAGCAGGCCACATGGGGCTCAGCCAGCATGCCAAGCGGCATCAGTTGAGCAAAAGCAGCCGCGGCATCCAAGGTACTCAGCACCTCCTGTGCGCACCCAGGGGGTGTGTCCAGCCAGGCTGGGGCGGGCCAGGACCGAGGCAGTGGGGGCCAGTCCTGCTCTGTTTCCAGGGCAGCCCTATGGGCCAGATCTAACCACATCACAGGCCGGATCTGGCCTGAGGCCTTTAATTTGACATGCATGATTTAATAGGAATGCTATTGGAAGGCGTTACTGATTTTACTTATTTATTTTTATTTATTTATTTTGTCAAGCGATTATAAGATAACAGGTATAACATAGTTATGAATACATAAAATGGACACATGTAAGAAAAATAAAAGGAAACAATAGGACAGGGACGGTAGGCACATTGGTGCGCTTGGTGTGATTGAGGCAGATCATGCCATGACTGTCCCCAGGATTCAAACTTGACTCGACCTAGATCTGAATAATAGAAAGAAGTTGTTGATTTTCATGTTTTCCTTCTATTAGCTCATTTTAATTGTTATGATGATATCTCTGCAAAGAATTAAAGGATTCCATCATAACAAAATGTAAGGTAATAGTTAACCAAAAGAGAAAAAGACTTGAAAATCTCCAGTTTTATTTTTATAATTCAGATCAGATAATTAGAATAAAATAAGAGGAATACAAGATTAAAGTAGATTCTGATAGCAAGGCACAAATTCATAATGAACTAATATAACAATAATGAATTAAACATTTTTTTCTTGAATTTATTTGTCAGATTTTATTCTAATTCTTCAGGATGCTAATTTCTTTTTGCACATATGTATAATTAGTTTCCTTCACCTCTATGCTATAGCTTCCACTCTGACCCTGTGCCGATTTCATCTTGCAGTTATTGCTAAATGCCATGGTCACACTTCACTATTTTATCTGGATGGTACATAGCTGAAGTTGCTTAGTTTACAGGCCATGAAATTTTGATGAGTTGTAGTTAATTTTGCATGAAGATCAAGAAGCTGGGGCAGTTAAAGTCATTCACAGAAATGTCTGTCTTACTGATATCCTCAAACTGAAATTAAGTTTAATTACTTCAACTATTCCTTTCCTTCTGCTTAAGTTTTTAAGCTTATAAATGTATAAAACAGCCGTGGGCAAACTACAGCCCGGGGGCCGGATCCGGCCCGTTCGGCTGTTCTATCTGGCGGCGAGAAAGAGCAGAGGGTTCTCTTGCTCTCCCAGAAGGCTACGTGAAGTAATCTAACTTTGAATTTATATTAGTTCACACAAACACTCCATCCATGCTTTTGTTCTGGCCCTCCGGTCCAGTTTAAGAACCCATTGTGGCCCTCGAGTCAAAAAGTTTGCCCACCCCTGGTATAAAACATGAATAAATGTATATGTTTATGTGTCTTGGGTTTTACCTTCATATACCTCATCCTAATACTTTCAGACGTTTCTAATTTGAATGATGAATGTCATGAATATACTATATTATTAAGTTTTGGCAATATTTATTTATTTATTTATTTATTTATGGGACTTATATGCCGCCCCATCTCCGAAGACTCGGGGCAGCTTACAATAAAAACAAACACAATAAATATTTTAAAAAGAATATGAATTTATGTCTAACATTACAAATTAATTTTGGAAGGGGTGTTTATTAGAATAGATATTACAAAATTACGGGAGTTTCACATCATATTCAAAATATTTCCATTCCACCAGCTCCTTCATTAAATTTAAACTTAGCCTGAAAAAAGGATAATCTACTTTGAAAAATAGATTTTAAAACTCAGAAGTAGTGTTTTAAAAATAAACAATTGAGCATCTACTTTCTTTTTCTCACTCGTGGTCTCAAATTTCAGCACATGGTTCAACTTCCAAAACAAAAGCATAATTGAAACGTAATCTAATTCACGTTTCTGAATGAAATCAAAATGAGGTGTACAGCTTTGTCATGCTATCAAGGCTATGCCTGATAACATGGATGACCTTTAGTAAGCACTTTTAGCACTTTTCTAGGGTAAAAAAGAAAATGGTGATTGCAGAAAAGAAGTACTATGGTTGCCGATAGGCTAATGCTATGGAATGACAAATGTGAGTCTTTGGTGGCTCAGGCTGTTAATTGCCTGCACTTAAGTTCCAGCTGCCTACAACTGCTGTAGGCTCGAATCCCACCAGGCTCAAGGTTGACTCAGCCTTCCATCCTCTCGGGGTAGGTAAATTGAGGACCCAAAATTGTTGGGGGCAATAAGCTGACTTTGTAAAAATGCCGCTTAGTAATAAGCAGGCATGTACAATGGAATGAAGGCTATTGCTGAGCACACTGGGTTGTATCCCAAAAATTGTAAGCCACCCTGAGTCTCCGGAGAAGGGCGGCATATAAACGTAATTAAAAAAAAAAAAGTAGCACTATCTGAATGGTTTACCCTATATCAGTTTGAAGAACACCAGTTTGAAGAAGGCAGCTGCAAGCAAACCTCAGACATCGGGAGCTGCCTTATTATCATTGTCAGACTTTCATTACAATACATTTTGATCTCATTACTAACAAAGAAATGTAACTGGAAACAGTAATTACACTCATTGTTCATGTATGTGATTGAGCGGGAACAGAAGAATTATGGCAAAGATAATTTTGCCAGATATTTTGGAGAACTCTACAGAAAACAAATGGTCCTATTAAAATGTATTTGTGTCTTACCTTAGCAAGGAGCCAAATGAGCCAATAGTACCTCAAATGCTATGAAATAGAATTATGTTCTCTTTTTTCAGGTTGTCCTTGGGCAATAAAACCATAGCTCCTGAGCAATTCCTGGAAGTGAAGAGTACATATGGTAATGCCCACAATGAATAATGTTTCCTTAAGTTTGACCCAAAAGGAATTTGCTTTATATCTTTCCCTCACTAAACATAAGAGTTTACAATTTATATTAAGCAGTGGTGGGATTCAGCTGGTTCTGGCCAGTTCAGGTGAACCGGTGGTAAAAATTCTGGCTGGCCCCACCCCTCCTCGCCCCACCCAGTCATTCCACACCTCATCTACCCACCCGGCGTAGCTGCTGCTCCTCTCCCTCTGGCTCCCTGGCCAATAGTATACAAGATAATAAATGATAAAGATAATAAATAATAAATGGGATAGGTCTTCAGTCTAATCCAATGGCTCTTCTTTCATAGCCAAATTTTCATACATTGCTGCAGGCCTTAACAGTGCAAAACAGTGCAAAACTAAAATGATTAAAGGTGTGCAGATGAAAACATATGAAGGGTGGTTGCAGGGTTTGGGCTTGGCTAATCTAGAGAAAAGACAAATTAGGGATGACATGATAGCAGAATTCCAGAATCTGAGGGGCTGCCACAAAGAAGAGGGGGTGAACTTATTTTCCAAAGCACCAGACAAGACAAGAAGCAATGGATAGAAACTAATCAAGGTGAGAAGCAACCTAGAATTAAGGAGTGAGAACAATTAACCAGTGGAGTGACTTGCTTCCAGTTTTTTCATCCAGAAGACAAAATACGTGTTTCAAATCATCTTAATGTTTTAATTGCTTTTATTGTAAATTTTTTGGCTCTTCGCTTGGGCTTTTTCCACCATTTTGTATTAGAATATTTCAGCATAAAAAAGAGTTTCAACATTTTTTTGCTTGTTTTCTTGTTATTACCGTGTTTCCTCGAAAATAAGACCTACCCTGAAAGTAAGACCTAGCACTATTTTCTAAACCTGCCCTAATATAAGACCTACCCCGAAAATAAGACCTAGTGTAAATCTCCAGTTCCAGGAAGACTTTTCAGGGAGCAACCGTGCACCCGCGAAACACCCCCCCCTACACACTCACACCCACTATTTGGCACCATAAATATATAAGACCTACCCCGAAAATAAGACCTAGTGTGTTTTTGGGAGCCAAAAAAAATATAAGACAGTGTCTTATTTTCGGGGAAACACGGTAGTAGCCAAACAATCATAGATTAGATAAAGACAAATTCAAAAAGTAGCATTTTAAAAACAGCAAGTATTTAAAATTTTCTTTAAAATTATTTTGTTGTTATGAATTCAGCTGGGTAAAATATTCAGAACTGCATATTATATATTTTGGAATAATATTTACAAAGATGCCCTGAAGCTGTATAGTTAATGTTTCACTTGCTTTATTTTCAAAAAGTTTCTCCATGATCCCAGAATATACTGAATTTAAGGACAAAAAATTCAGAAGCCATGAATGACTGCATAGTCTTGTAACAAATAGAATTATTAAATATACAACAGTAAAACCTATTGAAGTATTGTGTTTACAAATAAATACTTATTGAGAGTCAATGGACTTACTTTTCTCATATTCTCTTGAATCATGTTAGACTATGTATAGTTCTATCCTTTGTAATTTTAAGCTACAGTATTCTTAAACATGTAAGTAACCTAAGGAAAATGGATGATTGTTCTGATGTGGGGTTTTAAGAATACCTATATAGTTTTTTGAATACTATAAAAATATGCTGTAGTCTAAAAAGAAATTTTAATATATTTATATTATGTTATATCTTGTGAATAACTTCTTTTAAGGTATGGGAGATTTACAGCTTTGTTTATAGCTTTGTCATTGTGCATAAGGCTGAAACTAGTTCTAGAATAAGCTTCGGAATGACAGTATAAAACAAAGGATTAAAAGGAATTGACCAGACAGTTATTGCTGGAACTGAAAAAGGATCAAGTCCACCAGTCTGAAAAAATACTAAAAAATGAATGTTGTTGGGCTTGAGAAGAACAGGAAACAGAAGTATATACCGTGTTTCCCCAAAAATAAGACCTACCCAAAAAGTAAGACCTAGCACTATTTTCTAAACCTGCCCTAATATAAGACCTACCCCGAAAATAAGACCTAGTGTAAATCTCCAGTTCCAGGAAGACTTTTCAGGGAGCAACCATGCACCGTGAAACACCCCCTACACACTCACACCCACTATTTGGCACCATAAATATATAAGACCTACCCCGAAAATAAGACCTAGTGTGTTTTTGGGAGCCAAAAAAAATAAAAGACAGTGTCTTATTTTCGGGAAACACGGTAGAAGTTGCTTAAAGTAGCTGGCATATATTAGCAGAGCTTATATAAAATCTTTCTAGCGGATCACTAATTCAGAAAGTCATCCTTTGAAGGAATAACTGATTCATCTGAAAAAAAATAACAAAGGGGTAGACACAGCAGAGTTTGACATGCTGCAAAAAATTGGAGAATTGAAAGTCAATAGGTTTTAGGAATAACATGATGGAGAAAACTGCTGTATAACATTGCTCTTGATAAGGATCAGTTTGAGGAGAATAGTAGAGTAACGAAGGCTGGTATAAAGGAAATTAAAATTTACTTAATTTAGGAAATTTGGAACTGTAACCCAGACATTCTTAACCAAAAAGCCCAGGATGGAATGTGTTATTATTTAAGCAGATTGTCACATCCACTTCAACAGAGGAAACAAATGTGCAAAAAAGAACAAAGGAATTTACTGGTATCTTGCTTTTAATGACTGAACTAAGTAGCATAGATCCATAACAGAAAAGGAGATTTATATGCACATTAGAATTTGCATTAAATACAAAATAGCTGGAAAGTACAATAGCTCTAAATATATTAACAATGCATCCTTTTCATTGGTTGCTTGGTTTGTTTCCTTTGCTTATACTTTTAAGTCATCCTGGGGAGAACTGTCAAATCAATATGCAGATAATACATGGCCCATTGCTAATGTTACATAAATTTTATATAATGAATAACTCAAAGCCGTAATTTTAAGTGTATTTATGAGGAAGGAAGCATGACTCTGTTCAAAGTTTCTTAGTTTGAAGGCTCGACTGTTAAAGTATTCATTTTTCCAAGACTAAAAGCTGTCCCACTTCTGAAAAGCTGCTCTTGTATACTGTGAATTATGGTTCAAACAGCTCAAGACATAAATATTTTCTAGTTTACTTAGAGTTTCCTGAATCAAAACAGATATGTTGTTTATACTCTGCTATGTTTTTTATTTATTTAAAAGATTTATATAGCTGCCCCTCTGAGTGGCTCACTCACAATTTTTTTACCATTATTTTGTCCCAACCTGTTATGTATGTAGGTTTGAATGTTATTGGTTTAGTTTGAGTTGTTCTTGTAAAATGTCAAATAGGATTGGTTTAAAAAGTGCGGGAAGAAACCCTGCACTCCCATTGGCTGGCAACTACGGCTGCTGGCTATAAGAAGCAGCCGTAGCCCAGCCAAGTCGGGTCCATTCGAGCTGTAGTCACTTAATAAACTCTTCACTGAAGCTCTTCGCGTCTGACTCTTCATGCAAACTTAACACAACCCATGTGGCCCAGTGCAGCAAACAAGAGGTGCCTTTTCTTGGCCAAAAAAAGTCTCTCGTTGCAGGAGGTTTGGGATTCGGTACTCCTGGCTGGGATATTGCAATCTCTTCTTTCCAAGACACAGAACAGGACAATGGCATCGCCCTCCTCCCTTACATCAAAGGCACCACAGATAAAATCAGCAAAATTCTCCACAAACACAATATCAGGACAGCCTTTGGCACTGACCAAAAAATAGCCAACATCTTAAGAAACCCCAAAGACAAGATCCAGCTAGAAAACCAAGGAGTTTATAAAATACCATGCAAAATTTGCCCAGCCACATACATTGGACAAACCAACAGGAGAATAAATGCTCATTGCAGAACACAAGAACGCAGTCAGAAAAGAAGAAAAAACTTCCTCCCTTTTCCAGCACCTTAAAGCCACAGGACATGAAATTGATTTTGAGGGATCCAAACTTATCTCCAATACTGAACACTTCAACAAGAGAATAATTAGGGAAGCCATCGAAATAGAGAAACACCCCCACAACATGAATAAACGGGATACTTCCCGCCTACCAGACATCTGGAAACTAGCCCTAATCCACAAACGAGTCCCAGCCACAAAAACCAACACCGGACCCAAAATAACACATGATGCCACCACCAATCTCCTTCACCAGACTCAAACCCAAATACAGGGAGCTCACTAGTTACTTTTCATCTTCTCGGTATAGCCTAAATAAACATTTTCTTCTTCTGTCTCTCTTTCTTTCTTTTTTTTAATTACATTTATATGCCGCTCTTCTCCGAAGACTCAGGGCGGCTTACAATTTTTGGGATACAACCCAATGCACTCAGCAATAGCCTTCATTCCATTGTATATGCCTGCTATTACTAAGAGCATTTTACAAGTCAGCTTATTGCCCCAACAATCTTGGGTCCTCAATTTACCTACCCCGAGAGGATGGAAGGCTGAGTCAACCTTGGGCCTGGTGGGATTCGAGCCTACAGTAATTGCAGGCAGCTGGAACTTAAGTGCTAGGCATTTAGCAGCCTCTACCACCAAGGCCCTTGTTTTTAACGTGAGTGAAAATTATTGTATAATGGAGAGTCATGGTGATAAGTATATTTTATTTCAGACTTCAGTTCTCAGTGCCCTTGCTCAAAGTGAATGGTTCAGTGACAGGTACAGGCATCACAGCTGAAGACTCAGGCTTACTTCCTGGTATTCATTTCCAGGTAAGACTGGGAAAGAGCCTTGTGGAGATGCTACAGTCATTATCAGTTATCATTAAGCTAGATACCTTGATGATTTAATTGGTCAAGGCAACTTCTTCTATACTTTTGGAGTTTATTCAGGATCCTTTCAAATTAAGTTAATCTTAACTCCCTTAGTCCCAGCCATTGAGTCACAGCAAATGCTGTTTGGAAAGCATGAAAGGACAGAGTCTATAATCATTTTATTTATAATAAAGCAACTCAGTTTAATCAATCACATAATAACTCTCCCTCTATATACAGATTTTCTGATTAAAATTAAAGCAAAAATGAGCATTATCATTGTTTCAGAATGCCTGGGCACTGTCAGATTATCTGGACTACAAGAGTAGTTATAGCAAAAGCTACAAAGATTTCAGTTCCAGAAATGTGCATTCATTTAACCTGCTGCTTTTGTCTTTCTGCCAAATTCTAATAAATTGGAAGGGAAGCATTAGATTTCTCCTTTCAGGCCTTATCATATTGCATCTATTGAATCTATTATTTATATAATTAGCTTGATCAAGGGGAAATATTTGGGAGTTGGCAGGACCAAACAAGATCAAATTGGGACTGGTAATTTCAATCCAATTTCATAATTCCCTTCCAATTTCTGCATTATTTTTTGATCTCATAGGAAAAAGGACTTTCAATATCAAAATAGTGCTTGTTCTCTCTCTCTCTCACACACACACACACATACACACACACAATTTCTGACACTGAAAGCTGAAGTTACGTGGATAATTTTCTTGTATTGGATTTACAAAAAAAACTTGTTAAAGTTTTGAAGAATTTTGTGACAAAAGACTATGAAAAATGAGAAGAAGTAAAATTCTAAAACATTATTTAAGGGGATTAACGTCCAAGATTGTCAAAAG
>CM019153.1:3718702-3753702 GCA_009733165.1 Naja naja | reverse complement strand
TTGTCATTGATGGGAAGAATAGCTACTATAAAAATGAATATCTTGCCGAGATTATTATATTTCCTTCAAACAATACCAATAAAATTGGGAAAAATACTTTGAGGAATTAAACAAAACAATATTAAAATTTATTTGGCAAGGGAAAAAAGCAAAGATAAATTTTAAAAAGTTGCAAGATTCTAAAAATAGAGGGGGTCTTCAGCTACCAGATTGGGCATTGTACTCTCAGGCTTTGGTACTCACTTGGGTGAAAGAATGGATTGGCTTGAGAAACAAAAGACTATTGACCTTGGAGGGACATGATCTCCAACTGGAATGGCATGCTTTTTTATGGTATGGAAAAAATAAAATACATAGTTATTTCCAAAGACATTATATTAGAAATGCACTACTATTAGTATGGGAGAAAATTAAATAACATTATTGGAAAATACAAGTCTAGCTCTCCACAATGGAGACATTGATTTACCCAAATGTTATTGATATGGAGAATATTACTAGATATAAAGATATTCTGAATGAAAAATGGGAACTTTTGACATGAGAAGGATGTTAAAATGTATTGTTTTTACAAAGAACTAGCAGAAATAGACCAGTTGTTAACAAGGACAGATAAAAAATAATAATAAAGAAATTATATAGCTACATCTTAAGTATTAAAATGGAAGGTGAACAATTCATTTATTTTTAGCCCATACTATCATGATAGCATGGGCTAAAAAATTTGGCTATCCAATTGAGTTAGATAAGTGGCAGAAACTATGGGATAGAAATTATAAATTAACAATGTTTACTGCATATAAATGCAATCTTTACAAAATGTTTTATAGATAGCATTTTCCGCCATTAAGATTAGCAAAGATATTTCAGGATAAGTCTGCAAAATGTTGGAAATGTCATGAGACAACCGGCTTGTATTATTATATGTGGTGGACATGACAAAAAGAGAAAAAATATTGGGCAAATATCCATATATGGCTGAAAAAATAATAAAACAGCATATTGATTTGAAACCAGAGATATTTCTGTTTGACATTTTGCCGGATCAATATAATAAATGCATATTTGATTTTGCATGTACTGACTGCAGCTTGAATTGTATATGCGCAACAGTGGTAATGTGAAGAGATCCCAACAGAGGAAAATGTGATTAAAAAAATATTAGAATGTGCAGAAATGGATAGGCTAACATTTATAATCAAGGAAAAGAAGGAAACTGAATACTTTTTTGACTTGGGACATATTTTATCAATGGCTAAATGAAAAAAACAGGAGATACAGGAAAATAGATGGATAGGATCAGTGATAAAAGAAAGGCATGCTGAATTGGTTAAATAAATAATATTGTTACTATTATTGATACTACTATAATTAACATCAATGTAATGAATATTGTTGTAAACATCGTGATTATTATACCTTAAAATATTGTACCCAGACAACACACTGTTGAATTGAAATTGGAATTTTTATATGCTATAAAAATAAAAACTTGGAACAAAAAAAAAGAGTTAGAAAAAACCTCTGATGTTCAACTAGAACTGGTCTTTCTGTATTTATTCAATGCTCTATATTCCAGAACAATTAAGAACAAGTTACGGACTTCTGTGTGACAGCTTTTCAGGTACTTAAAAAGCAGTCTATTATACTTTCTTTATTCTCTTTTCTTTGCTATTCGTTGGAAGAAGAAAATAAACTAGTCAGACGGTATTAAATAATGAAACATTGGAAAGCAGTTGCCAAGATTTCCAGTTGCTATGATCTCCAGTTGCAGATTATTATTTTCAATGATGCAAATTGTGGGAATAATAGATATGTAGCTGGTTAGAGTCACAGTGCTCTTTACAACTGATAGGAAGAACAAGGTTAATCAGAAAGGGAGTGAGATGGTCATTTAGCCTTGGCCTCAAGCTCAGAAGGGGAGAGGGGGCTAAATGCAAACTTTCTATGCTTTTGTTTTCAAAATATTTAATAAAGCCATGCACTAGAGCTGAACTAAACTTGCGACACGGGCATAAGATTTCGCTGCAACTCATTCCAAGAAGTTGATAAATATGATCTTGAGAACTGGAAGCTTATCACTTTCTTGTGAGTCCTATCAGAATAGAATTGTCTTTAATTATTTTCTGCCATTTTTGCTTCCCATTTAACAATACAGTTTGATGTATTTGTTTTAGTTTTAATATGATGCAAACAGTCAATATTCCCCTGGTTCCAGTCTTCCCAAATTTTTATGTCTAGATTTCTTCATAACAGCCTGAATTTTAAAAATAAAATGCTGTGAATATGAAGAAAAATATGTTAGGTCTGGAACAGGGGTGGGCAAACATTTTGACTCGAGGGCCACAATGGGTTCTTAAACTGGACCGGAGGGCCGGAACAAAAGCATGGATGGAGTGTTTGTGTGAACTGATACAAATTCAAAGTTAGATTACTTCACATAGCCTTCTGGGAGAGCAAGAGAACCCTCCGCTCTTTCGGCTCCGCGGGCCGGGTAGAACAGCCGAACGGGCGGATCCAGCCCCTGGGCCATAGTTTGCCCACGGCTGGTCTGGAACATGATCGATGATATTTTCACAGTGGTTTAAAGTAGGGCTATACCATCTTGGGGAAAAAGTCTAAAGACCTTAAAGGCTAAGGAGAAAGAACAGAGAATGGAAGAAGTAATGTGGAAGTTTTATGCAAGTTCCTTATCATTATCTGAGCCTGACAGAAATAATACTTCTCCCTGTGGATAACTTATTTTTAAAAATATAGCATAATCAGGAGTTACAGAGCTCAATTCCTAGTTTTAATTTTTAATACACCATACCTTTTTTTTATAACAAAGTGTTAAATACTGTTTTAAAAAGATTGTCTTATTCTGTAGTCACATTGTTGTAATTTAAATCAGGGACAGAAAACCTGTTTCTCTATTTTTGTGTGTGTGTGTGTGTGTGTGTGTGTTGCTAATACAATTGATTGTAGCTACTCATAGCTGATTTCACCTTTTAAGTTGATTACATTTATCATCTAAAATTTAATGCAGCTTTTGCTTGGTTTTCTCCTTACCAGACAGTAGCAGAAAATTGCACAGTGAAAGCGGGAAGGGGAAAAAGGGCTTACCTATATGGGGAACATTCAAAACACTTTCTCAAACTGCATAATGGAGACATGTGGTTTGTTGTGTATGTATGTTTAAATGTTATTGGTTTATTTTGAACTGTTCTTGTAAAATGTCAAATGGGATTGGTTTAAATAGTGCGGGAAAACCCTGCACTCTGATTGGCTGGCAACTATGGCTGCTGGCTATAAGAAGCAGCTGTAGCCCAGCCAAGTTGGGTCCATTCGAGCTGTAGTCACTTAATAAACTCTTCGCTGAAGCTCTTCGCGTCTGACTCTTCATGCAAACTTAACATGGTTGTTTCCCAAATTGCAATAGCTTGTCTGGAATTTAGTAGTTGACAAACTGGTACTCTTCTGTGAACAAGATTTTTGTACACAAGTTTTTGCTCCCTTAACCTCAATTTAAAATCCATTAAACAGATCTGAATTAACTATAGAAAACTCTAAGCTTTGTCATGGAATACATTTCAGAACAGACACATTTTCATGTGGAGAATAGACAAAGAGTTAACGTTCCACAACTGCAAAGTAGTCACAAAGAACTCCTGTCTGTGTTCTGTGTCCTTGCCTGGCAGAAACTTGGATTGTATCTAAAGACAACTGCCTTTAGCAGGAAGTGCATTTATTCACAAATCCATATTTAGAATTCACATTTCCCCCAGTACCTTTTATTCTTCTAAGTTATACATTCACAGCAACTGCTGAGATCTGGAGCAAAGCAATGAGACTTATTACATCCCTAGTAATAATAAGTGATCAAACAAAATAAGTGTATACAGTACTCCAACTTACAGTCACTGAAACATTGAGAAGGCAAACCATTATTTGATATAGCCAAGATTGTATTAGAAAGTAGTTTATGTAGACTCCTACGTATCATAGGAAAAAGTTTCATCCTCTTTTTAGTCCTCCCTTAATTTCCTAAAGCAATTGAACTTCAGAAGTTTCAAAAAGCTCAATAGGTCAGTACTGTATTTTAACATTTTATATATAATCCATTTGATTTTGCCAAAGATCATCTTCAGACTATATATAATTATAATCATAAAAATATGCTCTGTAAAGCTCTATCAACATATAAATAAAAGTCGGTTATCAACTTGTCCATAGTATATTCAGCAAGCAGGTAGCCTTTCTTTTCAATCACTGAAATTGGAAAGGACAACTCCTTATTTAATTATCTTTCCTTTAAAAAGACACCAGATTTAGTCAAAGCTTGGCTTGATGTTGAATGCAGGTTATTATAAAACAATGTGAACTGATAAGCAAATGAGGAGGTCAAGGTGTAAAGAACATATTGTAAAATGGAGCAATTTACAGATTTCCTGTAAATTTCTCCAAAGATTACATTCACAGCATGCATTGATTTCTTTTTCAGTCATTCTGTGATAAGATCTTCATTGAAGGATGTGAATCTTGTGAAAGATCCAAAGCATATTAGCCATTGGATCTATCCTGAGTCCAGCAGCTAGGGAAAAAATCAAGTTTTCTGTAGATGTCAAGTCTGCATTTGGAATAGATGGAATCTTTAGATAACTCAGTTGACCATTATTAAAAAATGTCATTATGAAAGAAAGGCAAATCTGCAGGAGCTACTAACCAGGAGCTGTGCTAATTCTTCCCTCCCACACATAAGAAACACTCTGGGAGCACGATGTGCCTCAGACATGGGAAGGAAGGGCACTGAGCTGCAGCATACCAATCCAGAAGAACCAGCCTCAGCGCCACAGCAACTCCAAGGGAGGAGGCAACGTTACCAGCTCTGAGGACCCAAGAGAAGCACTGAATGGTCTGGAGGTTGTAGAGTTCACTCCTCCTGGCTCTGAGGGATTGGGAACTCCGACCAACCTCAGGTGAGGCTGACAGCGACAGCAATGATGACCCCTTGGTAAGCCAGCAGGTGACCCCTGTAACCCTCCCTGTGGGGTAAGTGGTCCTCTCTTTGGGGGCCCAAGGGAGGATACTAGCTTTATTGGACTTGGGCTGCACTAGGAGTATAGTCAGCCCTGAAGTCGTTGAAAAACTGGGACTGAGATTGAAACATCTGAGAGTGCCTATAGCATTTTGCCAGATAGATGGGACTGTAGCTGGAAGGGACCCAGCTCACTTTATAACTGAACCAGTAGAGATGAGAATGAGAAATCATAGAGGAATGTGAAGTTTTATAGTGGTGCCAGGGATGGAAAGGCCCCTCCTACTTGGACTGTCTTGGCTGCAGAAATGGAACCCTGAAGTGAATTGGAGTACTTTTCTCTAAATCTAAATCTATGGAGCCAAGGATTTTTCTTTCCTGGGAATTGAACAGAGGCAGCCCTGACTGTGACTTTGAATGGTCACTGTCATGCCCCTGTTAGAATCTGACTCCAAGGGAGAGGAGGAACAGCTGACAGGGAGTAGGAGTGTGGCTCTGGAGGTTGTGGAGGAAACTGGGGAAGGGCACAGGCTGGCTGGGCATTCAGAGGAAGACCCAGGCCCATCCCCTCTTCATCCTAGGGCACGCAGGAAGGAGCGGATAAAGGAAAAATGTGAATGGCATGGTCTATGGGGGAGGAAAGGGCCTTGATCCCCTTCATGGCTGCAGCTGTGAGGACTTTTTAAAAGGACAAACTGCGCATGGGCCAGTGCTGGAAGCAAAGTGTGAAAATATTTCTAGTCTGTCCATTCTTATCTGAGTTCTGGCATCCTGTGTGTGTATTTCGATATCTATGGACGTCTTCAAGCCCTTATCCTGCCTTGTCTCATTAATTCTTCAATGTGGTTTGTGTTGTTGTTTTTCTATTTATGATTTTTATGTATTTTGAGTTTGAACTGAAGTTCTTCCTTTTTGCAACTGTTTGTGGGGGGGATTTTTCTCCAGTCAGTGATAATTGGACCTTTAAAGCCAGGCTGAAGGAATTAAAGGGACTTCACCTGTTTTTGTGACTTTGTTGCTTTTGTATCCCACCTGGGTCATCACAGGTCACTAAATGAACTGTTCTAAGTCGAGTACCAACATAATAATAATAATAATAATAATAATAATAATAATAATAAAAACTGACTAACTTAGAATGCCATAACCGAGTTGCTAAAATCATTCACTGGAAACTATGCCAAAAGTTTGGATTTGAGTATAGTAACAACTGCTGGGAACCTCAGGCTGAGAAGGTTCTGGAGAATGAAAAAGTCAAGATCTTGTGGGACTTCAGAATTCAGAAGGACAGGCACTTGACCCACAACACACCTGACATAACAATAGTTGAGAAGAAAAGGGTTTGATTCATTGACATTGCAATACCCGGTGATGCACAAATTGAAGACAAGCAGCAAGAAAAAATCACGAAGTACTGGGACTTACAAATTGAAGTTGAGCGACTTTGAAAAAGAAATCATGTGTTATCCCAATTGTAATTGGAGCCCTTGGAGCAATACCTAAAGGGCTACCTCGCTATTTGGAAATTCTGAATCTATCAGACTTGAATACCCTGATTCTACAAAAAACTGAGCCTACTTGGAACAGTTTATATCCTTTGACACTATCTGAACAGTTCCTAGGTCCTTGGTTAGGACTCGAGCTGTTGAGCTACCAACCAGCCATAGGCTGTGAATCTCACCAAAGATTAACAACAACAACAACAATAATAAATGCTAATTATTTAATTAAAACTATTAGATGATTTAATTGAATTCTTTTTTCCTCAATCTATGTAGAATTTATGACATGACTATAGAACTATTTTGCCATTGCCTTATTTTTTGTAATTCCCAATCTGCTATAGGCTTGGTAGTTTCTGGTGATCTCTTTTCCAGCTACTAACCTGGATCCAATCCTGTTTAAGTAGAATTGCCAGTTAGGTGCTTGTCCATCAATTTGATAGGAGTTTGACCCAAATGACCCATCTAACAGAGATTTTTTTTAAAGTAATGCACTTGAAACAAGTCTTATCAAATTCTGTACCTGTCAACAGTGGTGTCCCCCAAGGCAGTGTTCTAGGACCAACTCTCTTCATACTCTACATAAATGACCTCTGTGATCATATTAAGAGCAACTGCGTGCTCTTTGCTGATGATGTAAAGCTATTCAACACCACAGACAATACTGCTACCCTTCAAAAAGACCTCAACTATGTATCAGAATGGTCAAACAAATGGCAACTTTAAATCTCAACAAATAAATGCTCTGTCTTACATATTGGCAAAAAAAATCAGAAAATAAAATACAAGCTGAATAGTCAAGACCTTGTTGATGATCCAAACTCTGTCAAGGACCTTGGAGTACTCATCTCTAATGATCTAAGTGCTAGAGCCCACTGTAACTACATTGCCAAAAAGGCATTAAGAGTTGTTAACCTAATCGTACGTAGCTTTTTCTCTGGTAATATCACACTACTAAGTAAGGCATACAAAATGTTTGCTAGACCAA
This sequence comes from Naja naja, assembly GCA_009733165.1. Classification (NCBI taxonomy): domain Eukaryota; kingdom Metazoa; phylum Chordata; class Lepidosauria; order Squamata; family Elapidae; genus Naja; species Naja naja. The sequence continues at coordinate 3,746,195 of CM019153.1, read as the reverse complement.
TACAGCTCATCAGTCTGGAACCCACATCACGTATCTGATATTAACACAGTTGAGAAAGTCCAGAAATATTTCACAAGAAGAGTTCTCTACTGCTCTACTCATTGCAGAATACCTTATGCCACCAGACTTGAAATTCTACACCTAGAAAAACCTAGAACTATGCCGTCTTCAGTCCGATCTAAGTATAGTATATAAAATCATACATTGCAATGTCCTACCAGTCAATGAATACTTCAGTTTCAACCATAACAATACAAGAGCACACAATAGATACAAACTCAAGGTTAACCACACCAAACTTGATTGCAGGAAATACGACTTCAGCAACAGAGTGGTCAATGTCTGGAATACTCTACCTGATTCTGTTTCTTCCCCAAACCCCAAAAACTTTAACCTTAGACTGTCTACTATTGACCTCACCCCTTTCCTAAGAGGTCTGTAGGGGGTGTGCATAAGTGCACCAATGTGCCTACCGTCCCTGTCCTATTGTTTCTTTTATTTTTCTTATATGTACTCATTTCATGTATTCATAACTATGTTTATCCTTATACTTATTATCTTGTAAGCTATTGACAAATCAAATAAATAAATAAATAAAGATAAAAAGGTAAAGGTTTCCTTGCCAGTCATATCTGACTCTAGAAGACAGTGCTCATATCTGGTTCACAGCCAAAGAGCCAGCATTGTCCAAAAACACATCTGTGGTCATGTAGCCAGTCAGGACTACACGCTGAAGGTGCATGGAATACTGTTACTTTCCCACCAAAGGTGGTTTATCTGCTTGCATTTACATGCTTTTGAACTTCTAAGTTGGCAGGAATTGGAGCAAGTAATGGAAGGTTGCTCTGTCACACAGTACTTAAGCCTCAAACCACCAAACTTCCAGTCCATAAGCTCAGCATCTTAACCTCTCAGCCACTGCCCCCTAGGTGAAACAAACTGAACTCTAGTTCTATAATGCAAATGCTACCACTGTGTGACTCCAGAATTTCCAGACATATTCACTAGGTCTTCCATAAAATAGAATAGTATAACATCTCTGTCAAGAACAATAATGATTGAAGAATAATGGCAAAAATATTACCATAGACTGAATAGATTGTGGCATTTGGTTACTCTTCTAATAAATTAATTGTGTGATGGAGAAAGTAATGTATGAAATTACCCTGAAAAACTGAACCTCAAAAGAGAAAATAATAACCCCAAGAATCTGCCTGAACTGTAGTTATTAATCCATCTGAGAGCAGAATATGCTTTTTCTTAACCTAAAAAAAGTTTTGACCAGGACACTGAGTTTAAGTTTATGCCCCAAGCATTTTCTGCATTAATTCATGTATAGGTTAATTCAGCACTACCCACTACATGATGATTAATTGCCTTTAATGAGTGTTCAAGTGAGTAAAGTATACAGAATCTGGCCCATATCTCTGCACCTATCATTGCTCAAGCTTCATTACACTGAATATGAACCAAAGAAGCATCTCAATTAATCATTCTCATGTATTAGCAATTAATTCATTAATTTAGTAAATTGCCCCAAGCCTTAGCATAATCAATCATGTCACAGTCTTCAAAATTACAAATCAAAATGTTAAACACAAGCCACCTGTCTTGGACTGATTTGTCATCTATGGAAATTACTCACGACTGGACAGATAATACTTCATATATATAAAAAAGTTGGGATAAAAAATTTGCCAAATTAATTGTCCAGATTTCCTTTCTAAATGTACTGCTCCATCATTCAGAAGTCTTAAGATCCAAATAACATTGCACTCTGAACTCTGAGTGGCTAGCAGAAAATACCTCTGAAGGAGACTAAACAGTAACATTTAAATTTACCCACATATACTGCAAGCAGAATTCTTACTTATGACAACTGATTATCCAGAATATCAACATTTGTTTATGGTGGCGATAAATTTAATAGTGCATGATTGGCATATATCTATACTTGGCATATATCTATACTCATCTACTCCAAAATTCTATGAGCAGCATAAAGACATGGTCTCTTGGTCTCCTCTTTTGCTAACAGTCTTTCATCAATTTTGTATAGAATTAAATGAGGCTGAACTTAGGGTAGTCTCATGGAAATAAACTGTAGTAAAAGAGATGAGGAATTCAGGTTATATGAATCCATACACAAGCAACTTATTCCATGGCTCTGTAGTTAATCTATATTTCAGAAGTTAGCTGTCTACCAGATGTTGCCCTTCTGAACAATAGAATGCATTTCCTATCAGCTTCCATGCATCAAATTAAGTACTTAAATACTTGTTTTGGGTACAGTGATTAAATGCAACATCATTAATATGGGAGATAATGAGAAAAGAGCTTAGAAAAAGTGTTACTGGCATCAGCATAATTGAAAGAAGGCACTCATATCAGATCAATAGTTCATTGAAGAGGCAGGTGTATGTTAATCTCAAAAATAACCACTTTCAAGGTTACACATAATTTCTTGACATGGCTTCTCTTTTACATCAGCCACAAAACTGTTTAAGCCTCCAGTTTCACTGGTTCAGCTATTTTGTTAACCAGCCTATTTCCTATTGTTTAGGATATGCTATGATCAAATCAAACTAAAATTTGTAGTTAGAAGCGCAATTATATTGTTTCTAGGAACATTTAAACCAACTAATTTTTAAAATTTTATCAATATTAACTTTTTCAAGCAGATACAATTGACAATGATGGAATTGACAAAGATAATATGGGTTAATATATTGATAAAAAAAACTGTGCATGTGGTTGCCTGAGAGAACTAGAGACAGACAAGGAGAGGAGAGGAATGAACACAAGTTATTTTTAAGTAAATGAAATTAAGATAATGAGCAATTTTAGCAAACAATGTTTCCCTTTTCATATTATATCCACTTAGTTTAGCCTCAAGCACCTCATGAGAATGAAAGAAAGATATTCCTCACCTCAATACTTTGCTGACAGCATTTCGAAGATCTCTACAGCAACAGAGACCTATACAAGTGATGTTTAATCTAAAAGCCTAATTAAACAAGCACATATACTATAAAACATAGGATAATAGAGAAACAGGATCAGCAGATGTACACATAACTATCTATATTTTCAAAATAACTTCTATAAATGTTTTAAAAAAAGATGTTTTTTATAAAAATTTTAAAAAGATAAAACAGACATGAACACTAATACAGTCATTGCCTTTTGTGAGTCAGTGTGCAAACCATGGGCATACTTCAGCAAGAATTTCTCCTTTGCAAATCCCATGAAAGAAGAAATAAATCCTTTTTCACTACTCATTCATTTCAATAGAGTTTGCAAAATAAAAGTAATTATCGACATGTACCTCATTTGTTAAATGCACAAAAGTTCCTATTGAACCATTTTTGAAAGTAATGTTTCTTAGTCTGAACTTCTTAAGTGGCAAATCTGGAATAAACCCACCCAGATTTCTCTTTGAATAAACTAAATTTAGTTAATTAAAATAACAAAAAGAAGCTTTACCCAGTGTAATTAGGCTAAACTCAAACTAATGGGTTAAGGAATTCAGAAAGTCTCAAATGCCCTCTTAATTGTAGCAGAGTTATAAGCACTTTCAGTTAACTAAACTCTGGAGGGGAAAGAAGCTGGAAGATTCATTCTTTGCAGGAAAAACTGCCAAGGCCAAACACAGAGGGTGACAGCTGTGCTTGACACCATTTCCCCCATCTGCCATAAACATGACAAATTAATGACATTTAAAGCTAGGATAAGAGGGAGAAATGTCTTTGAAAGCCATACACAAATAAGTCATTCACTGTCTTTGTGAATGTTGTGTGTAGATACAGGCACACAAACATACACTTCAATAAAAATCACATCTTTAAATGCTAAGAAAAATGGACTTCTCTAACTGATTCTCTCTTATTTAAACCAAGGGACCAAATTCAGCAAATTTGAGCAACCTTTTTATTACTAACCTTCCTTTGTAAATTAAATAGACAATCAAACTGCAGTTTTAAAAAAGGGGGGGGTGTTTCCCAGATATATAAGTCATTGCATTGTCTAGAAAATCACCCATTATCAGTAAGCATTGCACAGCATGATTTCAGTATGGAGCCTAATCTAGGAACAAAACATTTTCTGCAATTTGAAGCCCCCAGCATTCCTGTGACAGGAAGAATAGTATCCCACACTTCCCTAGAGAAAAAAAGGTGAATGCTGGTGGTAGAAGGTTCGATTCTTTGGGGAACAGAAACTACAGTCTGCAGATCAGGCAATTAATCTAAAGAAGTATATGATCTTCCTAGAGCAAAAATAAAAAATGTAACTGAGAAACTTACTAAAATAATCAACCCCATGGATTATTACCCCTTTCTTCTAGATGTGGTGACACAACAATGAACCTAAAAACAATAACAAGAGATTATGAACAGCTAGGGAAGAAAGTTAAAGAATTAGGAGTTCAGGTGGTGTTTTCATCTATATTTCCAACAAAAGGCTGACATCCAATGAGAGAACAAAGGATTTTAGAAACAACCACTGGCTTAAAAACTGATGTTGTCAAGAGAACTTTGTTTTTTTAGATCTAGATGAAGGGCTACTGAAAAGAGATGGAGTGAACCTCACAAGAACTGGAAACAGTATATTTTGGAAAATGACTGGCTCATCTTATCAAAAGGGCTTTAAACTAAAATTGAGAGAGAAGGAGGGGCAACCTTCAAAATATTTAGAACCTGATTCCAAGCAAAAACCACTAGTTAACCAATCATATAAGGAGGTAGGGAGTAAAGAGAAAGAAGAAGAAGAAGAGAAGGAAAGAAACACTGAAGTAGAAGGAGATGGAAAGGGTGGAAAACCCAGATACAAAGTAAAAGATATAAGAAATATACCCAATATCTAAAAAAAACTCAAATGCCTATACATAAACTCTCAAAATATTTAAGGGAGCGACTCCTGCCGACATCAAGTACTAACCGCCCTGTGCGATCACACAGTCAAGGACTCCTTGGGGTCCCGTCGGCTGGCCAATGCCGGTTGGCGGTCCCCCGACGACGAGCCTATTCTATGGCAGCCCCTGACCTCTGGAATCAGCTTCCCCCGGGGCTCCGTCTGGCCCCTGACCTCCGCGCCTTCCGCCGTGAATTGAAGACCTGGTTATTTAACCAAGCCGGGCTGTGACCCTTTGCGGGGGGGATGGCTTTTATTATAGTTTTATCGTGTATTTGTGTAATTGTATCTTAATGGGGCTTGTTAGTTTAATTCTTTTTTAATTATTTATTGTTTTTTTGTTTTATTTGTGAGCCGCCCCGAGTCTTCGGAGATGGGGCGGCATACAAGTCTCATTAATAAATAAATAAATAAATAAAATTTAGGAAACAAATAGGGTGAATGTGAAATATTAGTACATGAAGGCAGATATGATATAGTTGCCATTACTGAAACATGGTGGGATGAAACTCAAGACTGGAATGTACTGATGGAAGGATACAAACTATTCAAAAGAAACAGACCTAACAAAAGAGGAAGTAGAAATGTATTATACATAAAAGATCACTACATCTCTACAGAAATCCACAAAACTAAGGATGAAAACCTCCTAGAATCCATATGGGTCAATATAAAAGGAAAAAGAATGACATTGCTATAGGCCTATACTACAGGCCACACAACCAAGCAGAAGAAATAGATGAACTTTTTGCTAAACAACTAACAAATATATGTAGGAAATATACCACAGTAGTAATGAGAGACTTTAACTACCCTGATATAAACTGGGAGACAACCTGTAACAAGTGGGAGGTCAAACTTATTCCTAACCAACCTGGCTGACAACTATGTCATCCAAAAGATAGAGGAGGGAACTAGAGGAAAATTAGGAGGACCTAATTCTTACTAATAGAGAAGAAGTGATAGAGGGAGTTGAAGTTGACAAAACCTTGGGTGAGAGTAACCATGTCATATTGGAATTCAATATAATACAAACACAAGCAATAGAATATAATACAGTCTTAAACTTTTAAAAAGTTGATTTTAACAAACTCAGAGAGGCCCTAAGAAAAATTCTATGGATACCACTCTAATACCACTCTGTAAAGCCTTAGTAAGACCAAACCTAGAATGCTGCATCCAGTTTTGGTCACCACACTATAAAAAAGATGTTGAGACTCTAATATGTTATTGGAGCTCAACCTGTGTGACTTTTTTTTTGCATTTTGAGATCATTTTGTGGACAGACTTGGTTTTTATTTTCATTTGTTATGTTGTGCTCTTTTATGATTTGTGTTCTTTTATTCATATATTTTGCTAAGTACTCCAGATTCTCTGGTTAAGATGGGCAGCTATATCAATTGTTAAATGAGTACAATTCACCGACCTTGATATTTTGATTCAGTGAATATTTTAATTTCATTGCTGTACTTATTTTTAAAAAGTTTAGTTTTGTTGTTCATTGTGTTTTTTATTAATAACAATCACAATTGGTCTTGAAATGATTTTTTCTTTTCACCTTAAAAAAACTTGTAAATCATGTAATAAAAATCAAACAGTAAATGTATTGTACACTATCCCTTCTCTCCCCCACAACCTCCCCAAACTGCCATAAAATTCACTATCTCATAATCATTTTTGCATATTGTTAAATGCAAAATACAACATCTGTTGAGAAAAGACTCCCAAATAGTTTGGGCTTATCATGCAAATATATGAGAGAAAATTATTTTGTATTTGTCTACTCTCAGTATATACATTTCAACATTTTGTCCAAAAAATGTATTTAAAAAAATTATTGTTGTATTTCTTTGAGTCTCAACTTTTTCTCTGTACTGATTTTTATTGCTTGAATTTACAAATCTGTATTGTATTTTTTTCCTAAATCTTCTGAAAACTGAAAAAGAAAGCTACATAAATCTTTGCATACAAATGTATAATGAAAAATGTTCTGTGAAGCATTACTCCCTCACATCTTGGAAATAAACTGTTTCAATTCCTCCCCTTAGGATACCGTTACAGGGCATTGCATACCAAAACAACTAGACACAAAGACAGGTTTTTCTACCATGCCATCACTTTGCTAAACATCTAATTCCCACAGTACTGTCTTATGTCTAAGAATGTTTACCCATGTAGTATGACTGTATTACTATTATCCTTCTCATCTTTTCTACTACCTTCTTCTATTGATATCTTATGATTATATTACTTGGTTGTTGTTTGCATGTACATTGAGAGCAGAGGTAGTATTCAGCAGGTTCTCACCAGTTCTGGAGAACTAGTAGCGTAAATTCTGAGTAGTTCGGAGAACTGTCAAATACCCACTCTGACTGGCCCCATCCCCATCTATTCTCTGTCTCCTGAGTCCCAGCTGATTGGCTGGGTCTTCTTTTGTTGCCCTGCACAGGAAAACAGATCTGGAAAGCAGGTTAGTGAGGTAGGGAGGGAATGGGATTTTACAGTATCCTTCCCCTGCCATGCCTACCAAGCCATGCCCACCAAGTCACACCCACAGAACCGGTAGTAAAAAAAATTTGAATCCCACCACTGATTGAGAGCTTATGCACTGGAGACAAATTCTTTGTGTGTCCAATCATACTTGGCCAATGAAGTATTCCATTCCATTCCATTCCATTCCATTCCATTCCATTCTATTCTATTCTATTCTATTCTATCCTATCCTATCCTATCCTAAAAATAGTAAAACACATGCTTTAAAAATGTTACTAAGTAATTGTACTTTTTAAAAATCAGCATCAGTTTATATAAAAATAGGTCCATAAATCATATGTACTCTGTACTTGGTCAATGCTCTTAGCATCTGTGATATTTTTAGTTGGAGGCATTCTAGATATACATAAAATAACAAATGGTTCCCTGAAAGTTGACTCAATTAACCTGCTAACTGTAATAATAAACTAAAAAGAAATAAAAGAAATATATCCTGCCATTTTCATAGGTTTTCATTCAGAAATTATAACCCTATTAATAGCTGGAATAACAACGTTAAAAGCATGGGTTTCACAATATGTTCATACAAATTTGAGAATCATTACAAGGGAATATAAAAAGTCATTCTGAAACTGGAGTAAAGATTATAAAGCACCCTCCTTGTATTAATAGAACGTGGCCAAGGTAGAAGTTTCTTTCTTCAATGCTGCTAAGGATACAGCATTTTCAATTAGTATAAAAGATTAAACTATATGGCATGTACATCTGTTCTCTAGCATCACTCTGCTCCACCTCAACCCTTTTGTCTGCTACCTAAAAAAGAACACGAGTTGCAGATATAACTTTAAATAAAAAATACATTTTAAAAGGTCTCAATGGGAGCATAACCTAACACTTAACATTAGAGATGTACTATCAAAATGATAGTGTCTTGTTATTTATTTATTTATTTTTTAATTACATTTATATGCTGCCCTTCTCCAGAGACTCAGGGCGGCTTACAATTTTTGAGATACAACCCAGTGTGCTCAGCAATAGCCTTCATTCCATTGTATATGCCTGAAGATAAGCGGCATTTTTACAAAGTCAGCTTATTGCCCCCAACAATCTTGGGTCCTCAATTTACCTACCCCGAGAGGATGGAAGGCTGAGTCAACCTTGAGCCTAGTGGGATTCGAGCCTACAGCAGTTGTAGGTAGCTGGAACTTAAGTGCAGGCAATTAACAGCTTGAGCCACCAAGGCCCTTTGTCTTCAATCATTCCTTGATGGACTAAGCAGATTGTCTAAACGGATTCTGCTGTATCACTTCTAATCCATTTTCTAAATCCATGTAATGCACCCTTTTTTCCTTCCAAATTAAAATGACAGCCAGCTAAGCAAACAGTCCTTGCTAGTGAAAAAGCCAGGAGTCCACAATTTTGTCTTTGTTTTCCAATAAATTATTCATATAGACAATTGTTTTATTTATAATTTTTAAAGAATTGCTGTAAAAATTATATTTAAAAAAAAAATCAAAGTTGCTTGTGTTGAGTACTAGTCTAAGTGGCCTAACAATGAACAGATTTACATTAGAAATGTACTAAATAATAAAATTGAGAATTTTCATTTATCCAAATTTGTATTTATTAAACTATTATTAGCTCTCCAAGATAGATCAAACTTAGAAACCAAGGATGCTCAAACTAATTATTTATTTATAAGGTTATAGTAACATAATGTGCAAGTCAGAATGCATGTCCCCATTCCCTCCTTTTATCTTCATGAGAATTAGTGAAAGTCATGTCTGAGACACTTTCCCAAATTATATTTCTACTCCAGATTCAAAATTCTTTTATCTGGACTGTTGTATTGGTTGTAGCTCTTACTCCTATTTCTCTGGTCTGAAATTCTTTCAGATGAACATATTTTAAACTACCGATGGAATCAAAATTGTAATAAATATTTTCTTCCATTGTGGTTAATATGTTGCTCTACCTTGAAATTTGTGACCTAAATAACAATTCATCTGGAATGAACCTTTGGATTAAATACCTTTACTTTTTCGTTGCTGTTGTTGCTTGTTGTCATAAACTCTGTAATATGAACATCGGAGCTAGACTAGCAGATGATGTTTGAGAACAGAACAGAATGAATTTTGCCATTCCCTTCCCTTCCAAAACCTCATTTTATAAGCCATAGTGGAGATCCGTTGATAAAGGAATTCATTGTTTTTTTTGATACCATTATGATTATTTATTTATTTATTTATTTATTTATTCGACTTGTATGCCGCCCTATTCCCTAAGGACTCAGGGCGGCGAACATTAAAACAGAGAAAATTTACAGTAAAACAGAATTAAACAAGTAAACAAGCCAAATAAAGTTAAAAAAACCCAACCCTCCCCCGGGTCATTCAAGGCCGGCCCGTTGGAACAACCAAGTCTTCAGGTCCCGGCGGAAGGAGCGGAGGTCAGGGGCCAAACGGAGATCCACGGGGAGCTGATTCCAAAGGGCAGGTGCTCCCACAGAGAAGGCCCTAGCCCTGGGGACCGCCAGCCTACAATATCTGACTGACGGCACCCCAAGGAGGCCCCTCCTATGAGAGCGAAAAGGGCGATCGGAGAGTGATGCTGGCAGGAGGCGTTCCCGCAAGTACCCTGGACCCAAGCCATTAAGGGCTTTATAAGTTGTAACTAATACCTTGAAGGCGACCGGGAGGCAACCGCAACCAATGCAAGCCGCGCAGGAGGGTGTAACATGGGAGTATCGGGATACCCCCATCACAACCCGTGCAGCTGCATTCTGCACCAGCTGAAGCCTCCGGACCGTCCGCAAGGGAAGCCCCATGTAGAGAGCGTTGCAGTAGTCAATCCTAGAGGTGACAAGCGCATGAGTAACCGTTCGAAGGGCATCTCGGTCCAAATAAGGGCGAAGCTGGCGAACCAGCTTCATCATAAAAGTAGGTATGTACAGCCAATGTAATCTTATGTATAAGGTATTAATTCTTTGATGGCCAAGAACTTACAAATTGTGTTTTTAATAAAAAATTGAATATATAATACCCATATGATCCTTTGAAACAGGGCTAGGGGACATCTAATTGGAGGACCATCTAAACCTCAGCATAATTTCATGTGGAACTTGGCCCACTTTACAAATTCTAATCGCTTTACGGATGCTCTAGTTTTCACCACTGTTGGCTCTGACTCTTTCAATGTATCAGCATCGTAAAATACATCAGGAAACAGCTCTAAATAGGAGAGAGAGAGAGAGATTACTCACCCGAGTATTAAATCAAGCTCCTCATCATAGTTTTATAAGGTTTTACAGGTGATCAGCCGGTAGGAATTTTCAAAAGAAGACTGAGTGCTGGAATGAAAAAATCATGTAAGAATCATTTTCTTTTTCATGTAGCTTCTGTGATGACCCAGAGTGTAACACAAATGTAACAAAATCCAAAACGTAAATAAATGTCCTTTAATGCCTCCAACTTGGCCCCACTGTTGAATAATTCTCAGTTGGAGATAAAACGTACTCAAAAATAGTCTTCAAAAGAAAGCAATACAGTCCGAATTTAATGAGCAGATAGAGGTGAAATAAAAAACCAAACAAACTACAATGATGAAATTTCCACAACGGAACAGGAGAAATATTTACCAAAGTCAAGGAGATAACAAGGCACAGTCTGTTGGAAGGACGCCAACCAAGATAACCTCAAACCAAAATAAAACATGCTTTGTCTCCAGCATTTGCCAGAACGGAGGTCCAAACTCTTATGCAGTTCTCACACCTGCAGCCCATGAAGAGGATCAAGGCCCTCTCCTCCCAAGTAGACCATGTCTCTCCCTTATCCTCTCCTCCCTGCATGCCTTAGGATGGATAGGGGATGCGCCTGGATCCTCCTCTGACTGCCCTGCCGGCCTCTGCCCTTCCCCAGCCTCCTCCACAACCTCCAGAGCCACACTTCCACTCCCTGTCGGCTGTTCCTCCTCTCCCTCAGAGTCAGTCTCCACCAGGGGCATGACAGCTTCTTTGAAAACTGTTCTCCTTTCATTTCATTAGGCTATAACCATAAAATAACTGTTAACAAGGGATGGGTTCACATCCACATCCACATGCATAATGTCACAAGCTATATTCAAGCATGGGCACTCAGAGGTGGCATTCAGCCAATTCTGACAGGTTCTGAAGAACTGGTAGCGGAAATTTTGAGTAGTTCGAAGAACCGGTAAATACCACCTCTGGTGGGCCTCGCCCCCATCTATTCGCTGCCTCCTGAGTCCCGGCTGATCAGAGTCCCAGCTGATTGGCTGGCTTTTCTTTTGTTGCCCTGCACAGGAGAACGGAGCTGGAAAGCAGGTTAGTGGGGTGGGGAGGAATGCGGATTTTACAGCATCCTTCCCCTGGAGTGGGTTGGAAATGGGGATTTTACAGTATCCTTCCCCTGCCATGTCCACCAAGCCACACCACGCCCACCAAGCCATGCCCACAGAACCAGCAGTAAAAAAAATTGAATACCACCACTGCGGGCACTTGTTTATATGTGAAATCAATATAAAGTTGTGATGTCTCCTTTGGATGACTCCTTCGATGCTTCTTCAGAGTTTGGCTCAAGGGAGAATGAGATAATTACTGGCACGTCAGGAATTACTGACCATGAACTGCTTGCAGAACAGGCTTCGGCTGAGAACAGCTTGCAGGCCAGTGAAGAAGAGGGGGAGGAGCTGCCGACCATAGTGGATCTCAGAGCATGCAAGGCAGAGAAACAGAGGTCTGCGACATTGCTTGGGCCACAGTCCTCTTGATGGGCTGCACCGGAAGCTATTTAGCAGGGCAGGCAGAGGGAGGTGTTGCTAGAAGCAATATGTGTGGGTTGTGGCTGTGTGCTGGTTTGTGTTTCCTGAGACTCTGAATTACTATAACCTGTGAGCTAATGTGGAAAACTTTAAGTTTTATCTAGGCAGCTTTATGTTCATTTATTGGACTCACTGTTTGAGCAGCTTGCTGTTTGTGTTATGGACTAATTGGCCATTGCCTGGGGAATTAATCTGGGTTTGCTCATGGCTGGCTTTGATTTGGACAGTTATAAAGCTGGGGGAAGAGAACTGCTGGGGGAAGACAAATAAAACCCTCCATAAACCACACTGACGTGTGTGTGTGTGTGAGTGAGCAGGGCAGCACAAAAGCAAATAATTTGGATTAATTTCTTTCATATTATGTGATGCATAGAAAATGGTAAAATACTTCAAGTCTTTTAATTCAAGTTCTATTTCTCCTAGGAACTATGATGACAAAGAGCAGTGTTCAAATTTTGCAGAAGGAAGAAAGCAAGAGGTCTAAAGAGAATAAAGATAACTTTCTACAGCAACTTACAAGATGTAGCAGAAACCCAAGGTAAGAGAACGCTTTTCTTCTGAATAAAACATGACTTGAGAGATCATAATTTCTCTCAGGGTGGAAATGAAAAGCAACTTCTGACTGAATGTTGAAACCAGCAGTTAACTCTAATTTGGTTGCCATGTTTTAAATATATATAGACAAATTAAAAGACACCAAAGAGCTTTTAATTCGTAACTCAGAAATCAAACTACAAAAGCCACCATATCTCAGATTCTATATAACACTATATAACAGAAAGAAACTGGAAAACAACATGGTATCCTGGTGATACTATGCTCTCTGGACTCAAATAGACATGGGTTCCATGAACTACAACTTAATGCATATATAAACACACACATGCACACAAAGCACACACATACATATGTACATTTATAAGATTATAATCTTAGTATGTTTAAGTAGAAATTCTAGAAATGTTTTCTATATATAAGCAACTATTTATAGTTTACAGATAAAAATTGATGATTTACAGGTAAAAAAAGTCACACTTGACTTATGAAGGTTATTATTAAAAGCTTTTTTATGTAACAATGAAGAACAAAACAAACATTATCTGTGATATAGTCCTGTCCCTGCCTTAGAAGTACAATTCCAATGCACCAGGCTTCCTACTCCATATTAATTCAATCAATCAGAATAGAACTGGAAGGCTATCACTCCTTCTCTCATATGTATTACCAAGCCACCTCTCAGCTGGGCCACATTTTAATTGGAGTGCACCAGGTCAAAGTGAGCTGGCTGAGAATAATTTTGACTTATTTTGACCCCAAAATAAAAACAGATTTAAGAATAGTTTCTGAATATATATTTTACGTCAATTCCTCATAGCTATTCACTTTACATTATTTAATCATTGATTGGCCAGGACCTCTTTTTATTTACATGTTGTTTTTCTTTTAATCTGTAAGCTTCCCAGAGTAATCAAGCTATCAGTTGGACTTAAAATTGAATGAAATAATCAATCAATCAATCAATCTGCCAGAAAAATCAGTAACTTAGAGAGTTGCATACATTTGTGTTAGAACAGAGATCTTTATTTTTATTTATTTATTTTATTTCTTTGTTTTGTCGAGCATGTATTAGATAACAGGTATAAGTATAAACATGATTATTAATACATAAAATGGATATGAACAAAAAGGAATATTAGGACAGGGACAGTGGGCACGTTGGTGCGCTTATGCACGCCCCTTAAAGACCTCTTAGGAATGAGCTGAGGTCAACAGTAGACAGTCTAAGGTTAAAGTTTTGGGGTTTGGGGAAGAAACCACAGAGTCAGGTAGAGTATTCCAGGCATTGACCACTCTGTTGCTGAAGTCCTATTTCCTGCAAACGAGTTTGGTGTGGTTTACCTTAAGTTTGTATTTTATTGTGTGCTCGTGTATTGCTGTGGTTGAAGTTGAAGTAGTCATTCACAGGTAGGACATTGCAATAGATAATTTTATGTACTACACTTAGATCGGACTGAAGGTGGTGTGTTCTAAGTTGTCTAAGCCTAAAATTTCAAATCTGGTGGCATAAGGTATTCTGTTATAAGTAGAGGAGTGGTGAACTCTTCTCATAAAATATCTATGGACTCTCTCAATTGTGTTAATGTCCAACATGCAATGCAGATTCCAGACAGCTGAGCTGTATTCAAGAATTGGTCTAGCAAATGTTTTGTATGCTCTAGTTAGTAGTACAATATTACCGGAGGAAAAGCTTCACAGGATTAGGTTAATAACTCTTAATGCCTTTTTGGCTATGTTGTTACAATGAACTCTAGCACTTAGATCATAGAGAAGAGTATTCCAAGTTCCTTGACAGAGTGGGGGGTCATCTACAAGGTCATGTTCATTGAACTTTTATTTTCTGCTATTTTTGCCAATATGTAAGACAGAGCATTTGTTTGTTGACATTTGAAGTTGCCACTTGTTTGACCATTCTGACACATAGTCAAGGTCTTTTTGAAAAGTAGTAGTATTGTCAGTGGTATTGAATAGCTTTATATCATCAGCGAAGAGAGCACAGTTGCTTTTAATATGACCACAAAGGTCATTGATGACCTTTGAAGAGAGTTGCTCCTAGAACGCTACCTTGGGGGACACCGCTGTTGACAGGTACGAGGTTTGATAGGGCGCTCCCTACTTTGACCATTTGTTGCCTGTTTGACACGAATGCAGCTATCCAATTATGCAGGTGTCCGGAGATGCCATAAGATTTTAATTTTAGAAGTAGTTTGTCATGTATCACTGAATCAAAGGCTTTACAGAAGACTATGTAAATAGCATCCATTGCTTTACCCTGATCAAGTTGTGTAGTCCATATGTTTCTGCAGCGTAGGAGTTGCAGATTACAGGATAGTTTTTTTCTGAAACCAAATTGTTTGTTAGAGAGTAGGTTGTTTGTCTCTAAGTGGAGGGTAATGGATTGGTTAATGATTAATTCCATAACTTTGCAGGTGATGCAACATAAAGAGATTGGTCTGTAATTTTTAACTATTTTCAATCTTTCTGGAAATCTATATTAAAGATTCACTGTTTTTCTTCAGACTAGGCTATATCAAAACCCATTGTG
Organism: Naja naja; assembly: GCA_009733165.1. Taxonomy (NCBI): domain Eukaryota; kingdom Metazoa; phylum Chordata; class Lepidosauria; order Squamata; family Elapidae; genus Naja; species Naja naja. Next base: position 3,730,852 of record CM019153.1, on the reverse strand, counting down.
AAGAAATGTCACAGGGGTAGGTCTTCAATTACAGTATTTCTCTAGACCACTTAGGTGTAAAGTTGTCTCAAAGAGGCAAACAAAGCCAGAGGTGATAATCAGAGGTAGTTTAAGGAACAAAGGCATGTTAAGATCCTGTGTAAAAAAGCAGACTAATTTCCAGGTTTAACAGTGTGGATGCATGTCAAACAAATATAGAAATTTAGACTGAATGATTTTAAAATAGGTATGAGAGTAACTCCATAGGTTAGATGACTTACAGTATAATGTTGTAGATTTTAATTGCTGCAAGGATGTGATTGTTGTCATTTCATGTCATGGTGCATAAAATGGCACTTTAGATTTTCATGGAAGCTACGCTTGTCTGTTTATCCCAAGATAATGATGCTTAAAAAGAAGCCCCAAGGTATTTAAATGACAACTCCTCTATGTTCATTTGATTGATTTGCAAGGAATGGTGATCTGTCATAGCGTCTCTAGAGAACAAGACCATTTATCCTGATGATAGGATGTCTTCTGTACAGTAGGGAGAAGTGCCCTGAGGCATACTTTTCTGCATAATAGGAATGTAAAAGAGAATGATTCCATCATCTTCATACGGAAAGATTGAAACAGGTCTATTTACTAACTATGATGGGTAGAATTCAGATGCTCGTGGGGTTTGCAATTGTGTTCCATTTTGGAACTGAAATTTATAAAATTAATTAATAGGCCTATGAACTCAAATTAGATGGTTTCTTAACTATTGACTTCTTGTGGTAATCACAGATACTTTTGCCATCCTTTCAGCAGAACAGTCCAACTGAATAAAATCCTTAAGCTCATTTTACCCACAATAATAAAGTCCTTACACAAGGGGTGTCAAACTTGATTTCATTGAAAGCCACATCAGGGTTGTGTTTGACCTCGGGGAGCCAGGGTGGGCATGGCCACCTCAATATCACTCATATTGAGGGCGCCTGTGGTGGCCTGAGTGCTCTGCCAGCGAAAATGGGCTCCCAAGCTCATTTTCGGCTGCGACAGCCTCCTGCAATCCTCTACCAGTGAAAACAGAGCTTGTGAGGGGTGCCTGCAGCCCTCACAAGTTCTGTTTTCACTGGCAGAGGCATTGCGGGCTAGTCCTTCACTGTTTCCAGGGTGGCCCTATGGGCCAGATCTAAGCACCCTGCGGGCCGGATCTGGTCTTGAGTTTGACACCCCTGCCTTACACTGTACACTCACTACAATCCTATGAGGGGTCAAACTAATGATAGTTATTTGCCCAAAGCCACACTGATGGTGTTCTATGAACGTTGCTGATGTATTCCAGTGATGGTTTAAAATTAGTATCTTTGCAAACATAATTAAAGCAGCTGAGCATCACAATCTAAAATATTTTATCATGAGCAATGGGAATGAAGGTTGATATTTGAGGAAACCAAAACACAGTTTAATTTAATTTCACAGGACCCTTGGGTGCAGATCGTAGTTGGGTTAAATACTCAAGTAAAGTTGGGTTAAATACTCAAGAAAAAAAATTAAATATTGGCAGGTGTGGCATTGTTCTGCTATTCTTAATTATTGGCCCTCTCAGTAACTACTATACATTTTTTTTCTAAATTATGTACCAGTTACAGTCAATACAGACTGAACTTTTCTTGTAATTCCAGTACATCTATTTTAGATAAATTAGTTTATCAAAATGCATAGTTGTTTTGATACAAATGCATGTCCTCCTATAAAGCATTTTACTTCAGCCCTCATCTTCATGTCTGTTTAATAAACATCTTCCAGAATGGATTGACTTTCAAGCAAACCTGTTAATTCAGTACTCTTTTATGACTTTATAGAAAAAAAATCTTAAAATATAATATGAATGCTCAAAATATTCTGATCTTTTTAGAACAACTGTTAACTTCCCATATAATAGGGTATTTAAAATGAATGTAAAAATAAGGCAACCTGTAGTTATTATTTATATTATTTGGTGTAATAATGTTTCAATAAAAATCAGAAAATCACTATGAGTCAGCAGAGTGATACATGTTATTTGCCCCAACCCAGAATGCTAAACAAACATAAAGTGAAGGACATTTAAGAAGAGAGATCCTAAGACAGCCATTCTCCAACTTTGCACACCATGAGATATTTAACAATAAATCAACTTCTATGACTGCCCTCTCATAAGCAAAATGAATATTCTCTTCAGGATGCTTTAGGCAAAAATTAATGTGCAACTTATTTTTAATAATTAAAGTTTAATCTATGAATTACAGATTGTCAAATGTTGCAGCACTTTGGACTTGCAAAATGACAAACCAAGTTCAGAGTACTCTTGACTGTGTTCCCATTTGTCTGCATAAATATGATAATTTTTTTAATTGTGACCCTCCCTCTAAGTTGCTTGTTTGTCATGATTTGTCATAAGGCATAAGGTAAATTAATGATAATTAGTTTACATTTTGCTTTGCATAAAGCCAAAGTTTGCCCTACTTACTAATAGGATTAAGAACAATTATCAAAACAAGAAATCTTAAAGCTTATTATAATCAGCTTCCTAAAATCAAGGAAGGGAGATTCACTCTACAGATTAAAAAAAATAAGCCAATAAATTATCTCCTAAATCAAATAAATAAATAAATAAATAAATAATAAATCAAAGAACAGAGAAATCTGCCATTGGTTTATATCAGTTCAGATTCTTTGATACTGATTCCCACTGATAATTCAAAACATCAGATAGTAATCTTTCATAGCATGGAGTTTTTATGAAGTGAACCCAGGATCTTGGAAATACAGTTTGCGTTCTTTACTACTGATAAAAGGGTATGTTTGGGAGATTTTATTCAGGAAGGGTTACAGCCAGCTAAGACTAGGGTTAGGTGTTTTTGCTAGTCCAACTAGCTTTTGCAATTCCTGTCCTGTAGAAAAAATAAGACTTTCACTTTATGAGCAAGAGCTGGCTGCTGATAATCATCATTGCATTTTAGCTATTTTAATTCCTCAAGGTGCTCTGGCACCCTGCCTAATTTGTAACTCTGGCTTGCAGGTATTTTTAATCTAATGATTGGTATTTAGGGCAGCTTTTTGCAAGCAAAGAAGCTTTTTGTATTTTTGTACAGGTAATCCTTGACTTATAACAGATCATTTAGTGACCAAGTTACAATGGCACTGAAAAAAGTGATTTATGACTGTTTTTCACACTTACAACCATTGCAACATTCCGATGATCACAAGAGGCCAGGTGAGAAGCACCCCTCGATGTAAGTGATGTCGAGTTGGTCACGCCCACCCAGTCACATGATCACCAAGCTATGCCCACCAAGCCACGCCCACAGAACTGGTTAAAACGTTTGAATCCCACCCCTGGGTATTTGTATTAATTGTTCACCTAACTGATCAGAAATGACCACAGGAATAAATGAGGGATAGCCTACTTATTGAAGCATGATCTACTTCACAAGAGGTATGAGAGCCCTCATTGCATTTTTATGTGTTAATTGCATGCTGAATAAGACTAAAAGGTGACATCCGGTTTGAGCTTCTTTGGTGACGGACCTGAAATCCGCAACTGTGCGCGGTTTCGGTCCGTGCTCGCCGCTGGAGACCCCGAGCCAGCTGGCTCTGGGGTTAAAACCACCCTGTAGAGGTGGTGAAGATGGGGGAGCCACTAGCAGGGCTGAGGAGAGCTGCATCTCTCCTCACCAGCTGGTCTTGCTCCCTTTCCCAAAGGCGGTGTAGCGGTGGTCAGAAATGGCCACCTCAAAGAAGAACTTGAGCGGATAAGATCATGCAGGAGGAAGCTGGCAGGAGAAAGTGTGATGGACCAGGCTTGATATGGAAAATATCTATTTAAGGTATCTGAATTTGAGCAGTGGACAATAACAACATCTTTAAAAGAAAGGTCTTTTAAAGCAGCGAAGGAAAGTGAAAAGCTAGCTTTTTTTCTTTCTTCCTCTTTGATGTTGATAGTTCTGAATGACTAGGAGCATTGAGAAAAGACAGGCACAAGAAAGGGATACTAACTCACTTGGACATTAATAGGCTTTTAATAGCTGTAAATAAAGTGTCAAGTGATGAGGACTTGCTGAGAAGCTTTAAAGAATTCTCTTTATAAAGAAAGAGAGAGAAAGTAAACAGAAGAAGAAGAAAAGTGAAAGTAGGGTGGAGTCTGGAGACTGAGGATACCATCCAGACTTAAAAGAATTGAGAGTGGATTTGCAACAGGACTTGGGAAAAAATACACTACAGCTGAAACTTTGTTGCAAGTCTCCCTGGGAAAGCGAAAGTGTGTAAAGAAGCAAGAAACAGCTTCGGATATTTGGAGGGCTCTTGTTCTTTTGGACGGAGGATATTAAATGGATTAAAGTAAACTGGGGGTTGCTTTAAAAAAGAAAATCCTGTCTTAAAAAATGTCATCATCTATGAAAATATTACAAATGCTACTCAAAGACTGCAAAGAAGTGCTACAATCGATAAAAATGGAGACTTTAAAATACATAAAACTGCAGGAAGTGTCGGTTGAACAAGAAGGGCGGAACAAAGAAGCAGATGCCATCTTTAATGATCAAATAATTGTTGGTGTGGTTAAGAAAAAGTGAAAGGGGAAAAAAGGGAAAAGAGGGAAAAGAGTTAGGAACTTAAGATTTGAAGCAACAAGCAAAAAAAAAGCATAATTATAATCCTATAAGGAACCAAAAGACAGGATTTCAGAAGAGAGAACCTGATAGAAAAGGGTATAGAAAAGGAAGGGAGAAGAAGGGGGAAAAAAAAAAAAAGGGAATTGTAAAAAATGGAAGCAAGACATGCAGAAGCAAAAGAATTATACGAGGTTCAAAGAGTTTTGTTACCTATTTGGATTTCGAGATAATGGTTAAATTAATTTAAAGGGATCTGCAGGGGTACGTGAGATATATCATTATATTAGAAATAGAAGTTAGAAGATTTAGAGGATTAATATGATGTGTTTTTTCTTAATGAGTAAATGAGGCAAATATGACAAGAGAATAAGGCTTTCAATAATCTAAAAAGATTTTGTTGAAGCGATACGGGTGTTAAATAGTAATAAAATGGAAATATTTTAAATAAAAATAAATGAATAAGATGGACATAAATATTAATGGTAGAATTGAATTTGAACAGAAATAAGTATTTTACTGATAATTGTTATATACATGTATAACTTCTTTTAGTTTCGTATTGTTAAGAATTTTAATAGATAAAAAAGAAAGTACCAAGCAGAACCTGACTGATAATAGTTAGATTTTTTAAAATAGAGGTCTAATATAGGTAATAACTGTATAGTTGAAATACAAATGTTAAATAATGATTGGTTAAGAGATTGAGGTGCTATCCTCTAGAGCAATAATTACAGGGCAAAATATGCTTTATAAGATAGTATATGATTGTAATAGATAGATAAAAGTGTATTAATACTGATTGGAAAAATATTGGGGAGAATAAAGGAAATAGTATAAATTGTTATGATAAATGGAATAGAATATTAGAAATGAGTGAAAATTGAAATTATATCTGTATGGAGAAGTGAGGGCCAGGACACACACTGTTCTCAAAAGAAGAACTTTTATGTTTTTGTCTATTGTTTTTGTATGGTATTGGTTTGTGATTATTGTATATTGGTTGGCCGGGAATGGTTATGGAATGATAATATGAATTGTAGTAAGAAAAATTAATTCAAAAATATGGATTATTTTGCATATTAATTGTATTTAATGAGGAGGGAGAAGATGAGTTATAACCTACTGGCACACTATATATTCTGTCTGTATTTTTGTTTAAAAATAATAAAACTTTGTCAAAAAAAAGACTAAAAGGTGTGAATTTACCACATTTATCATCCATAGGTGTTAAGTTTATAGTTTTAAGTCTGTTATCAGCATCTCACTTACCTTTTAAAAGCATTGATATGGAACTTCATCTATAACAAAAATTTGCACACAGTTTAGTTGAACAGAAAGATTAAAAGAATAGTCACTGCATTTTTTTAAAATTTATTTATTTGTTTTTATTCATATTTATATGCCGCCCTTCTCCGGAGACTCAGGGAGGCTTACAATTTTTGGAGCACAACCCAATGCGCTCAGCAATAGCCTTCCTTCCATTGTATATGCCTGCTTATTACTAAGCGGCATTTTTACAAAGTCAGCTTATTGCCCCCAACAATCTTGGGTCCTCAATTTACCTACCCCGAGAGAATGGAAGGCTGAGTCAGCCTTGAGCCTGGTGGGATTCGAGCCTGCACTAATTGCAGGCAGCTGGAATTAAGTGCTAGGTGTTTAACAGCCTGCACCACCAAGGCTCTTACAACTGCATTGTTTCTCAAATGTACTTTGTCAGTACAATTAGAGGATTTTTCTAGCAGAACATGTATTGATAAAAAGTCTAAATTCATGCATATATCATAAAAGCATATGGGACAGAGGTAAAGCTAAATCTTCATTTTTATAGGTTTTTTTAATTTAAAGATTTATCTAACTTTCTTTCATCTGATTCAAACAAATAAAGCAAACATCAAGGTCATTAACAATATTATCGTGTAGTTGAGCAATGGCAATTATATTGTATATTCTTACTTACAGACATTAGCTCCACTCGGGATATAATCACAGTCCAATTGTGTTTTTTCATTGGCTTATTGTGACTGTAAACAATATCTTCATGAATGCTACATTAAACTCTGGGGAAGAAGAACCAGAGTAAAATGTTTAAAACACACAACAGATTTTAAGTTAACAACTTACTCTTTCTTCAAACAACCTAATTCCCAGCATGCAGTTTATTCACACACTTATCAGTTGGAATCCAGCATTACTATAAAAGGCATAATACCTAGAAAAGAACCTCTTAACTGAAGTGCATGACTTTGTTTTTATGCCAAGTTAAAACATGAAAGGTAATCATATATCATGTAAGCAGGGTAGCTTAGAAAAAGAAAGGCAACATATATTGTTTTGGGAAGGGAAATGTATTTCAGTGTGTGTTCTAGTAACTTTTTAAATGCTCTATTAAAAAGTAAATTGAAGATAGAAGTACAGAAGCACCATGTTAAATGTTGTAACTTCAAGAATCTCTCTCTTCTAAAACACTGATATTTACTTAACAGCAGTTGTGGAATTCAAGCACAAAAAATACTGTGTTTCTTACGGAATAGCTTTAGGTGCAATTCCAGATGGTAATATTGCATTATCTGATATGCAGGAAAGGAGAATATTAGTTATTTCTATAAGGAAAGTGGTAATGTGAAAGGCCTCATATACAGGTAAATCACATTTACCTGTATATGAGTCTAAGAATATTTAACCCTTTACCAAAATCAAGAAAGCTGTAAAGTCATTTAGATTCTGAATGTAATAATCACATAATGATCTATCTTTTGAAGAAAGAGAACAACCTTCAACTCCCTCCATCACTTCTTCTCTGTTTGTAAGAATTAGCTCCAGTATGGCTGTCCCTCTAGTTTCACCCTCTACCTTTTGGACAACAAAGTTGTCAGCTAGGTTGGTTAAGAAATGATTTGATTTGTCACTTGGTGCAGAATTAGTTTTACAATTGATATCAAGATAATTGAAGTCCCCCATTACTATTGTTGTGTGTTTCCTGCATATGTTTGTTAGTTGTATGGCAAAAAGGTCATCTATTTTTTCTGCTTGGTTGGGTTGCCTATAATATACACCTATGGCCATGTCATTCTTTTTTTCTTTTATATTGACCCATATGCATTCTAGGTGGTTTTTGTCTTTGGTTTCATGCATTTCTGTAGCAATATAGTGGTTCTTTACATACAGTGCAACTCCACCTCCTCTTTTATGGGGTCTGGTTTTTTTGAACAGTTTGTATCCTTCTACCAGTATGTTCCGATCATGGGTTTCATCCCACCAAGTTTCTGTTATTCCAACTATGTCATATCTACCTTCATGTATTCGTAGTTCAAGTTCACCCTGTTTGTTCCCCAGACTTTGTGCATTTGTATATAGACACTTGAGATCTTTATATCTGACGCTGTGTTTGCTGTCTACATGACTTGTGTTTTGCCTGCCTGCCCCTACTTTCTTGCCACCTGTGTGATTAATGCACGTGGTATGGCACTCACTATTAAATGCTTGGTTTTGGTTGACAGCAAGGTTGATAATCTTACCTGCACAAATATCTATTTTGCACGCACTGGTATCCTTAGATGACCTCTGAGGTCCCTTCCAGCCCTGGATTTCTGTGCTGTTTCAAATCATCCTCTGAAGCTGCGTCTAGTGCCAGGGTTTCTGGTCCTTCCTTCCTCTCCTTTTTCTCTCCCTTCCTCCCTCTATCCATCCATCCATCCATCCATATCTCATTCACTTTCCCTTCCCTCTTTCTCCCTCCCTTCCCCCTCCTTCTTTCTTTTCTTTCTTTTTCTTTCTCCCTTCCCTCCCTCTTTCTTTCTCCCTTCCTTCCTTCCCTTTCTTTCTCCCTTCCCTCCCTTTATCTTTCTTTCTTTCTCCCTTCCTTCCCTTTCCTTCTCCCTTCCCTTCCCTACTCTTCTCTTCCCTCCCCCCTTTCTTTCTTTTTCTTTCTTTCGCTTTCTCCCTTCCCTCCCTTTCTTTCTTTCATCCCTCCTTTCTTTCTCTTTTTTCCTTTCACCGCACACCCCTGTGCCCCATTTTGGGCCTAGTAAGCCTCCCTGCAGCCTCCTGGGAGCAAAAACAGGGTGCAGGGGGACCCGTGGCATGGTTCCCCTGCACCCCATTTTTGCTCCCAAGAGGCTGCAGGGAGGTCTACTAGGCCCAAAACAGGGCACAGGGGGGTTGTGTCGCACCCCCCCGCACCCCATTTTTACTCCCAGGAGGCTGCAGGGAAGTCTTCTAGGCCCAAAACCAGGCGCAGGGAGACCACATCACACCCCCTAAGAGGCCTCCCTGCACTTACCTGGGAGTCAGAGCCAGGCACATGAGGACTCCTGGGAGGGACAGGATGGGGTGAGGCCAGCTGATCCTCAGAACTATTGTTTCGCCAAACTGGATATAAAGTTAACATCCAGTTCACCTGAACTGACCCAAACCGGCTGAATCCCACCCCTGCTCTCACGGAAGTTTCCTGCAGTTTCAGCTCCCTCTATCACTTCTTCTCTGTTTGTAAGAATTAAGTCCAGTATGGCTGCCCCTCTAGTTCCCTCCTCTATCTTTTGGACAGCAAAGTTGTCAGCTAGATTGGTTAGGAACCTATTTGATTTCTCCCTTGATGCAGAATTAGTTTTCCAATTGATATCAGGATAATTGAAGTCCCCATTACTATTGTAATGTTTCCTACATATATTTCTTAGCTGGCAAAAAGGACATCTATTTTTTCTGCTTGATTGGGTGGCCTAAAGTATACACCTATGGCCATGTCATTCATATCTATCATCTATTATCTATCATCTATCATCTATCATCTATCATCTATCATCTACCATCTACCATCTACCATCTATCATCTATCATCTATCATCTATAGATGGATGGATGGATGGATGGATGGATGGATAGATCTGTAGCAATATATAACATACAGTGCAACTCCACCTCCTTTTTATGGCATCTGGGTTTTTTGAACAGTTTATATCTTTCTATCAGTATCCCACCAAGTTTCTGTTATTCCAACTATATCATAGCTACCTTAATGTATTAATAGTTCAAGTTCACCTTGCTTGTTCCCCAGACTTTATGCATTTGTATATAGGCACTTGAGATCTTTATGTCTGATGCTGGGTACCTAGGTCTCCTATTTGGTGTTTGAATTTGTCTTCCTTCCCATCCCTCCTTACCTCGTTATTTGACTTGCTTTCTAAGGTTTTGCTTGGAATTGGGTCTTGAAGATCCTAAAGATTCATCACCCTCCACCCTTAATTTTAGTTTAAAGCCCTCTTGTTAAGTTGAGCCAGCTGAAAACATTCTTCCCAGTCTTTATGAGGTGCAAGCCATCCCTTGCCAGAAGCCCATCATGGAGATAGTACAGACCATAGTCCAGGAATCCAAAGGTTTTTTGGTGTTACCAACCCTTTAGCCAGTGGTTCACTTCTAGAATTCTTTGTTCTCTTACTGGATGTTGTCCTTTTGTTGGCAGTACAAATGAAAAAACTACTTGTGCACCAAAGTCCTTGACTTTCTTGCCTAGCTGCTCTTAATCTCTCAATATTGTTTCCAAGTCCTTTTTTGTGTCATTTGTCCCTATGTGTAGTAGTAGAAAGGGGTAGTAGTCTGTGGGTTTTATTATTTTGGTTATGTTCTCAGCTAAATCTTTGATTTTAGCTCCAGGGAGACAACATACCACTCTGGATAGACTGTCTGATCTACAGATGGTAGATTCTGTTCCCTTGAGAATTTAATCTCCTATTATCAGCACTTACCTTTTCTTTCCCTAGGGAGGTTTGGGGTGTTTTTCTGTCTATCACAGAAGCTTTTGATGGTGCTACATTTTAAGGACATTTGAGGGTGCTTCTTTACTATGTGTCTGCATGTTTTCTTCTAGTGAGAGTCCATGAAATTGATTGTTTAGCACCAGTGGGACTGCATCAGAGTGGATTAATTTGCACTAGGTTTGTGGGTTTTTTCTATGAGTGACATGTTTCCATCTGTCTTCTTCTTCCTCTAAAAGGTCAGTTCTTTTAGAAGTTGTTTGATCATTATGTTCAGTTTGGGCATATTCTTTTTGCAAGGTTTGGGAATTCTCATTTTGTGGGTTGAATTTCAGAGTGGTTAGGGTTTCCTCTAGACCAGGGTGTCAGACTCAAGGCCTGAGGGCTGGATCCAGCCCACGAGCTACTTAGTTCTGGCCTGCAGGACCACCCTTGAACAGCGAAGGACCAGCCCCGCAGTGCTTCTGCCAGCAAAAAAAGGGCTCTTGAGGTCCCAAGCTCCATTTTCACTGGCAGAGGGTTGCAGGAGGCCATGGCAGCCGAAAACAGAGTTTGGGAGCCCATTTTCACTGGCAAGGCATTTGGACCACCACAGGCATCCCCGACAGGTGTAATGTTGAGATGGCCATGCCTACCCTGGCTCCCCAAGGTCAAACACAACTCTGATGTGGCCCTCAATGAAATCAAATTTGACACCCCTGCTCTAGACCCTTTACTTTTTCTTCTAGTAACTTGATTAGTCTTACATTTGGTACATATATAGTTTGGGTATTCTATGGGCATAAATGTATACATGGAACATGTTCTGCATGTTCTGTTCTTCTCACAATAGTATCAGTTTCTTCTTCTATGAGTGGATTTTTAAAAAATTGAAAGTGGAAGTGTAGAAAGTTTTACCACAGATTTTTAACAGGGAAAAATGTCCAATTTTGAATATAGATATTCTAACAGATCATTTAAGTTTCAAATTTGGGTGGGAAAATGTAACTAAAAGTTTAAGGTTCTAGCAGTTAAGGAATGTCTAGTTTAAGGATTTAAAGTCCTATAGTTCAAAATGTCTAGTTTAAAATTTTGAAGTTCTTCAGATCATTTAGATTGTCCAATTTTAACATTGTCAGTGTTGGGTGGGCTTAAGTGCGAGGTTCGTTCTTAGGCTGTGTACTGGAATGTTCTATGATTGTCTCTTTCCTCCCTTCCTTCTTATGATCCTTTCCCTCCCGGCCTTTTTCTGGGCTTAATTTATCTCTTTCTTCTCTGCTTTATATGTTCCTACTTGCTATTGTCTACTCACCTTTGCTTTTTTAGCCTTTTGTCCTGTGTTGTCTTTTATCCTCCCACTTAGTGGCTTTTCCTGCCACTAATGGGTATCTTCAGCCTCCTGCTTTTTCAGTTCATAATGTGTTCCCCTCCCTCTCCTGTTGCTCTTCCACACTGCTCTGTTGCCATTCTCAGTCCCTGGGTTGTGATCCTGTGCTGAAATGTTCCACCAACCCGACAGCCTCCAGTTGCACCAATGCTCTCCTGTTGCTTTCCACGCTCCTCTCAGGATCTGCTTTGCTCTGTTGCCCCTCACTGCAGTTCTCTCCTCTGTCACTCACGCTCCTGGCTCTCCAGCCATGTGGCTCCCAAGCTGTTTTCACAACAAACAGGACCCCTTGATGGTCCTATGTGAGCTGCCTCTTGTCTCCTCCCACAGCCAGTTCTCCTCTTCCCTGATCCTCTTCTCACGCTGGGTTGCTTTTTTCCTTCTCTGTCAGTCATTGCTTTGCCCTCAGTCAGCTCTC